>JAHIAM010002548.1:0-29809 GCA_021605205.1 Aegilops longissima | reverse complement strand
TTTGTGTGGATGAAGTTTTCGATGATCGAGAAGGTCTCGATATGAGAAGAAGAAAGAGAGGCAAGAGTCAAGCTTGGGGATGCCCGAGGCACCCCAAGTAAATATTCAAGGAGACTCTGCGTTTGCTTGGGGATGCCCCGAAGGCATCCCTCTTTCTTCTACAAGTATCGGTTTTTGGATTCGTTTCGTTCATGCGATATGTGCAATCTTGGAGCGTCTTTTGCATTTAGTTTTCGTTTTTCTTTTATGCACCATGTTGGTATGAGATGGCCCTTGGTTGATTTATAGAATGCTCATTGCACTTCACTTATATCTTTTGAGTATGGCTTTATATAATGCTTCATGTGCTTCACTTACATCATTTGAAGTTTGGATTGCCTGTTTCTCTTCACATAGATAACCGCCATTTGTAGAATGCTCTTTTTGCTTCACTTATATTTGTTAGAGCGTGGGCATATATTTTGTAGAAGGAATTAAACTCTCTTGCTTCACTTATATGTAACACCCCGGAAGTAACTTTCCATATTTGTAACTCCAACTCTTGCCATTTTCGGCATTGTGATATGATATTCCCTCCGTGGTTGGGTTTTTCTTCATTTTGCATTTTGTCCATGTCATGCATTTTATATCATGTCATCATGTGCATCGCATTTGCATACGTGTTCATCTCATGATTCCGAGCATTTTTCCCGTTGTCCGTTTTGCAATCCGACACTCCTATCTCCCCGCTGCCCCTTTTATGTTTTTCCGTAAAGGGTACTAAACCTTCTCGAATGGGCCGAGGTTTGTCAAGTGGCCTTGGTATATCACCCGTAGACCACCGGTCAAGTTTCGGGTCATTTGGAGCTCGTTTGGTACTCCAACGGTTAACCGCACTCTCGCAAAGGCCTCTTTTAAGTTACAGCCCAACACCCATCCAAAACAGCCCATTAACCCATCTAAGTCACTTCCATGCTCTCCGTCGTTCGATCACGATCGTGTGGGCGAAAACTACACCTCATTTGGACTCTCCTAGCTCCCTCTATGCCTATTTAAACACCTCCCCCGAAATTCGCGGATCATTTCCCCCCTAACCCTAATTTTTCCTCCAAGGCTGGCCGGACGCGTCTCACCACAAGCCGGACATCGCTGGCCACCGCCTGAGCTGCTGGCATCGTACCACGTGGCCCTCTGCCTCCTCCTCGCCATGTCTGGGGCCCATCCGGCTCCGCTTGCCCGGCTCGGCGCTGGCCACTGCCTGCTGGTGCCTCACACTGCCGGCCAGGCGGCCACAAGGCCTCTCTGGCACATTGCGCCACGGCTGCGCCACTGGCCTGGCAAGGCTGCCTGGCTCCCGATCACGCTTCTTCCTCGTTTCGCCTGGCTCCGCGAGCCCGAGCCATTGCCGCCTCGATCCGATCGGGCGGATCCCAACCGAGCCTGCTGACTTTCTCTTCCCCTTTTTCTTCTAAGTTTTTGCACCCTGTGATTATTTTGTGTCATTTTCTTCATGCTATAACTTTGCATCTGTAGATCCATTTTATGCAGATAATATATCAAAATGTTCGCCTCAAGAGTAGATCATTTCATCTCACTGCATAATTTTCATTTGAGCTCATCTTGATGCCCGAAATGCTGTTGGAAGAGGGCTATGTGATGTTAGTTTCTGTTTCTCAACAGAACTTGCACTTTTGTTATTTTTGCTATGATTAATGTGTGCATCCTATGAATTTGAGTCCTACATGTGTTTTGTAATATGCCATGCCATCTTTCCAGGGGTGTATGCCATGTATTGTTGTGATCTATGTGGTGACTAGCACAAGCATGCAAAGTAGGTGTCCTGATGTTGCTGTTTTCAGCCCTATTTTGCTGATATTTTGATGCCATGTTAACTTGATGATACCGAGAGATCCATGCATATTTTGAGATACTTCAGTAAGGATGTTTTGTTAAACATGTCTTGCTCTATCCATCCATGCATTTGTTTGCAATTATGGAGTGCCATAGCTTGAGTCAATCGAGCTCTACTTTTGCTATCAAATGTTTCCGGCAGAATTGTTTACAGGTTATTCAATTTTGCCAAGGTTGTTGTGGTTGATCCATGTATGCTATGTTATTGTTCTTGCCATTTATGTCTTCTATGCCATGTATTCTTGATGTATGTATGCTTAGTTTATCACGTAAGGCTCTGTAGTGAGTGCATTGAGCTTGTAAACATGCCTACTTGTTATCAGTTTTTGACATGTCATGTTGCTGAATCTGTTAACGGAACTTTCGATATTGACGTGGGTGTTACTATATTTTTTGATCCTTTTTGGCTTATGGTCAGTAAGGGACTTTTGTTCTATGCTTTGAGTAGATTCATGCCATGCCTTGTTTTGCTATTTTAAGTTCCTGTAGCATATAGTTTTGTTGCTCTGAACATTGCAACCTGATGCTGTTTTTGCCATGTCCAGCCTGATATTTTGTGCACTTTTGCCATGCTTGTTTGAACCGGTTATGATGTGATTTAGCCGTAGCTCAGTGCTCATCTTTTGTCAAGCATCTTGTGTAGATCACTGCCATGTGCTTTGTTGATACGTTTGGGTGCAGTAGCTTAATTTATTGTTGCTTGCTAAGTGGCATCATGCTGTTAATGGCAGATTTGTGCCATTCTTGTTTTGCTTGTCATTTGCAAACCGTGCATCCGATTCCGGTGATCTTTATACCGATTTCAACCGAAATCATCTCATCTTTCCAGTGGCATACTTGGTTTGCCAAGTTGATGCCTGGTTCATCATTTACCTTCCGGAGCGCACATACGCATTGCATATCGCATCTCGCATATCATGTCATGTTTTGCATCATGTTGATTGTGCATTGCACCGTGATTTATTGTGGTTCCTTTGTTTGTGTTGTTGCTTTGGGTAGCGGGAGACGAGTACGTGAACGAGGAACCTGTTGAGAACGCTTACGAGGACCAAGCTTTCGACAACTCGAGAACATTGCGCAAGATGACCATACCTCGAAATCACTTCTATCTTTGCTATGCTAGTTGCTCGCTTCTTTGCTATGCCTATGCTACGATGCCTACCACTTGCAATATCATGCCACCCATATTGCCATGTCAGCCCCTAACCATCCTTTTCCTAGCAAACCGCTGATTGGCTATGTTACCGCTTGCTCACTCCCTCTTATAGCGCTGCTAGATGCAGTGAAGCTGAAGTTTGTTCCTTGTTGAACATGGAGATGTTGTTCCTTTTGGAACATGTTTACTTGTTAGATATCACAATATATATCTGCTATAATTAATACATCTATATATTTGGTAAAGGGTGGAAGGCTCGGCCTTATGCCCGGTGTTTTGTTCCACTCTTGCCACCCTAGTTTCCGCCATACCGTGTTATGTTCCTGGATTTCACGCTCCTTACACGGTTGGGTGATTTATGGGACCCCTTGACAGTTTGCTTTGAATAAGACTCGTCCGCAAGGCCCAACATTGGTTTTACCATTTGCCACCTAAGCCTTTTTTCCCTGGTTTTCGCGAGCCCGAGGGTCATCTTATTTTAAACCCCGGCCAAAGCTCCTTCGAGCGTTGGTCCAAACTAGAGCACCGTATGGGACCATTCCTTGGCAACTTGGATTACGCCGGTTCCTGACGCTTAGCTTATCCGGTGTGCCCCGAGAACGAGATATGTGCAGCTCCTATCGGGATTTGTCGGCACATGGGTGGTCTTGCTGGTCTTGTTTTATTGTGTCGAAATGTCTTGTAGTCCGGGATTCCGAGATTGATCGGTCTTCCCGGTAGAAGGAATATCCTTCGCTGACCGTGAGAGCTTATAATGGGCTGTTGGGACACCCCGCAGGTAATATCTTTCAAAGCCGTGCTCGCGTTATGAGGCGATGGGAATTTGTTAATGTCCGTTGTAGAAAACCCGGTTGACCTCAATTAAAATACACATCAATCAAGGTGTAACCGTGATGGTCTCTTCTCGGCGGAGTCCGGAAGTGAACACGGTGTTGGAGTTATGGCTGACGAAGTAGTCCAGATCACTTCTTGATCGCTACTAGTTTCACGACCGCTTTTGCTCCTCTTCTCGCTTCTTTTGCGTATGTAGCCACCATATATGCTAGTCGCTGCTGCAGCTCCACTTTACTACCCTGTCCTTCCTATAAGCTTAAATAGTCTTGATCTCGCTGGTGTGAGATTGCTGAGTTCCCGTGACTCACAGATTCTACCAAAACAGTTGCAGTTCCGACGATGCCAAGGTGACGAACCGAGCTCAAGTGGGAGTTCGACGAGGAACGTGGTCGTTATTATGTGTCTTTTCCCGATGATCGTAGTGGTGCTCAGCTTGGGACGATCGGGATCCGTAGCATTTGGGGTATCTTCTTTATTTTGGTTCCGTAGTCGGACCTTGAGTGTACTCAATGATGGATGTTTATTTATGTATTGTGTGAAATGGCGATCGTAAGCCAACTATGTATCTCTTTCCTTATTTATTACATGGGTTGTGTGAAGATTACCTCACTTATGACATTGCTTCCAATGCGGTTATGCTCTAAGTCGTGCTCGACACGTAGGGAGATATAGCCGCATCGAGGGCGCTATGTTGGTAATCGAGCCTTCCCGACTTAGGAGCCCCCTACTTGATTGTTTGTCATGTTGTTGAGTCTAGAATGGAAAATGTTTTGAGTCTTAGGATTATATATATCGGAGAGTAGGATTCTTTTACTCCCAAATTCCTTCTGCCGCCTCAGTGAGGTCTCCCGACGAGAGTTTTGACTCTTCTCTCTCAAATTTCACTAAAAAATTTTAGGATCACGTGGGTATCTTGGAATCGCTCCGATGGTTTTGTGACGAGAACATTGTTCTTGGTGCCTCCCGACATTTAGGGGTTGTGGCAAGGTCCCGGGAGTTGAGCTCCGAGGTGTTGTCGCCACAAATTTTATCGCTGCAGCTTCGAATACCTGAGTTTTGCCGACATCGAAATCTCTTTTGTGCAGTTGTTGGTGAGATAACCCCGATAGCCCAAAGATCGAGGCGAAAAGGGAGTATTGCCATGACTTGTATAACGGATGTTTTTTCAAGGTCGAGGTACACGATTTCCGAGGATTTCTTGGTTATGTGTTGACGGATGGATACAAATGGATCTAGGTATTGTTAGTTTGGGTGATATATTTTGTGTCCCCTCGATCCCCAACACCAGATTGCATAACCGTAAAGTTTTGGGAGTTTATAGGTGGAATTCTAGTAGCTTACGTGATATTCTTTCCGGATGATGTATGATTTGAGATTGGGGTTCAACGCTCAGTGGTCCGCCCATTCACGGTCGATTTACGAAGTGGTCGCGAGACGCCTTAAAGAATCCTTGGCTATGCTGATTCGGGACGCCTTGTTTGTCATTCGTGACGCCCGCTATAAGTCGTGGTCCGTGTGGGCCCCACCACTAACACTTTGGGCGTAAATTCTATCATGTGTTTGTTCCGCTCATTCTAGAAGCCAATCTTTTGTTTTCAGTTGATATTCGATTTGTTTCTAAGATGATGTTGTTTCCATATCTTTATCTAAGTGGCTTCTCACCTTAATGGACGTGTGATGATTAACTTTGAATTCATTCGCTCATTCTTGTTCAATGTTTATTGTGAAGACTATATGTTGCAATTTCTATCCGCTGATTCTACTTATCTTTTGTCTATCAAAGGACTAACGGATGTCACCTCTTCAGATGGCTCCGCCAACGCTGGCCTCAATCCGGATCGCAATGATGGGGATCACCGACCTCCACCTCCACCTCCGCCTCCCGGAGGCCCGGCAAGCTATCATGGCAGCCACCAATGCCAATGCTCGATGATTTTGCAGCTCTTGCAAGAACGCATCGTGGGCAAGGCAATCAAGGAAATCAAGGTCAAGGCAACAACCAGCCGCACTTTGCTACTCTCACCGGGCCTCGCTAATCAGTCAAGTCTTTCGGTTTACGTGTCGAGGCCACGACGCCGACGATTGGTTAGTGGACATCTGCAAGCATTTTGATTGTAGCAATGTCGACCCGAGGACTTTGTCAAGTTTGCATCGCTTCAACTCAAGGATCAAGCTGCCGAGTGGTACCAAAGAATACAAAGATTCCAGAGGAGGTCGTGTCATTACTCGGGATGAGTTCCGCCGAGATTTCAGAGCTCACCACATTCAAAAGTGTTGTTGAGAGCAAGCGTGAGGAGTTCCGCAATCTTAAGCAGGGCAACATGTCCGTCATCAATACAATATCCAGCCTGTAAGCTCGCTTGCTTTGCTAAGCAAGACGACTGATGAAAAGAGTATGATCTATCAATTCAGAGGTGGTCCGAGAGAAGATCTGCAATTAGCTCTTGTGCTTTTTGAGCCGATAAGTATGATGAATTCTACAACATGGCATCAAGCAAGAAGCTGCCCAGCTCAAATGTGAGGCTTCTAAGAAGAGAATCAGGATGCAGTTCAGTCTTCTTCTTCCTCTCAAGTGGCAGCTAAGCAGCAAGTTCTACCTTCCTCCGCCTCCGCTCCGCCAAATTTTATCAGAGAAGAACTCAGGTGGCCGTGGATCTTCCCACCCACCCAACCCAAGCTATCGTAACAAGTCTAATTCTCAAGCTCCAAGGTCAAGTGCTCCTTACCACCGTCCGCCTCTCGAGGTGACTTGCAACAAATGTCGCAGAAGGTCACTATGCTAACAAGTGCTTCAACCAAAGGCGCCTTCCGCCTCCTCCTCCGTGAAATCTTCCAGCAATGCAAAGGGTCAAGCATAATCCCAAGTCTGCAAAGGTGAATATGATGAATGCAGCTCAAGCGGAGGAATCTTCGATGTGATAATGGGTAATCTTCCGCTAATGATATTCCCGCAAAAGTCTTATTTGATACCGTGCATCTATTTCTTTCATATCAAGACCTTTTGCATCCATGAACAATTTGCATACTGTTGATCTGCCTAAGCCGATAGCGTTTCTCTCCGGTTTGTTCATGAATACAAAATGATGGTCTCCGACGCTTCTATCAAGATGGGAGATTACAGATTTCGCTAAACCAATGGTTCTTGGCGACTGGATATTGATCTTATTCTCGAATGGATCGGCTTTCAAAGACAAAGCTCACTTGATTGTGCTGCTGTGGAAATTCAATTGACTCACTCTTCTAATGATGTGATCATCTATGCCGCTGTGATGAAACCATTCGGTTGTTTTCTCTCAATGAGAAGGGCGAATTGATGCTATCTCTCGATTCCAAATGCTTGTGAGTACCAAGATGTCTTTCCGTAAGAGCTTCCGGTATGCCTCCTCATCGCCGCTTGAGTTCAAGTATCGATCTTGAGCCCGCATCAACCCGCTTGCAAGCGCCCATACAAGCTTGGACCTGATGAGCTGAAGGAATTGAAGAAGCAGCTCGATGAACAAGAGCGTCTGGTTTGATCGCACCGAGTTCATCTCCTTGGGGTTGTGGTGTTCTTTTGTCCAGAAGAAGGATGGCACGGACCGACTTTTGCGCCGACATCGCCCATTGAATAAGAAGACAATCAAGAACAAGTATCCACTTCCCAACATCAATGAGCTTTTCGAGCAACTCAAAGGTGCTAAAGTGTTCTCTAAGCTTGACCTTCAGATGGGGTATCATCGATTCGTGATTCGTGAACAAGATATTCCCAAGACAAGATTCGTAACAAGCTTTGGTTCTTATGAATATACCGTCATGTCTTTCGCCTTGTCAATGCTCCTCCAACATTCTCTCGGATGATGAATTTCATATTCAACCCCTACACCAATGAATTCGCCTTGGTCTATCTTGATGATATTTTGGTCTTCCAAGAATAAGAAGGATCATGCCAAACATTTGCGATTGGTGCTAGACAAGCTCGAGAGTATCAATTCTATGCTAAGTTCTCCAAATGTGAATTTTGGCTTGATGAAGTGCTTTATCTTGGTCATATCATCTCCGCTAAGGGCATCGCAGTTAATCCCGAGAAGGTGTCCGCAATTGTGAATTGGGAACCTCCTCGTATCGTCAAGCAGCTCAGCAGTTTTCTTGGTCTTGCAAGCTATTGTCAAGATTCGTTGAGAACTTCTCCAAGATTGCAAAGCCTCTTTCCAACCTTCTCCGTAAGCATGTGAAGTATGTCCGTCTCCCGAGTGTGACGTTGCTTTCAATACCCTCAAAGAGAAACTCGTCACAACTCCCGCCTTGACTCCTCCCGATGAATCCAAGCCATTCAAGTGTTCTCGTGATGCTTCTCTTCAAGGTCTCGTGCTATGTTAATGCAAGAGAAGAGAGTTGTGGCTTATACCTCTCGCCATTGAAGCTCAACGAAAAGAACTACCCCACTCACGATCTTGAGTTGGCGGCAGTTGTCCATGCATTGATAACGTGGAGACATCTCTTGTTGGGAAGGAAAGTGGACATTTTCACCGATCACAAGAGTCTCAAGTACATCTTCACTCAACCCAACCTCAACCTCAGTGACTGATGGGTCGAAATGATTCAAGAGTACAACCCAAGTATTGAATATACTCCGCAAGGCTAATGTCATTGCAGATGCTTTGAGCAGAAGGCCTCATCGCAATGCCTAATCCTCAAGCCCTTCCAACCGGATCTCCGTGAAGCTTTCCGTAAGCTGAATCTTCGTTGTTCCTCAAGGCTTTCTTGCCAACCTCATAGTCTCTCCTACTTTGGAAGATCAGATTCGTGAGGCTCAACTTCGGATACCATGGTGAAAAAGGTGAAACGTGGTATCGACAAGGGCATTTCAAGTACAAGTGCTTCCACATTGATGACAGAGACACTTTTTCTTTGAGGACCGGATTGTGGTTCCTAAGGGTGATCTCGAGAAAAGTCATTATGAACGAGGCTCACAATTCGCTTCTATCCATTCATCCCGAAGTATTTAAGATGTACCATGACCTCAAGCAATATATTGGTGGACGCGAATGAAGCGAGAAATTGCTCAATTCGTGAATGAGTGTGATGTCTGCAGAAGAGTGAAAGGTAACACCAAAGACCAGCTGGTCTCCTCCAACCTCTTGCTATTCCGAATGGAAGTTTGATCATATCGAAATGGACTTCGTGACTGGATTTCCAAAGTCCAAGCGTGATATGATGCTATCTTCGTTGTCATTGACAAGCTTACTAAAGTGGCTCATTTTCTTCCTATCAAAGAATCTATCACAGCAGCTCGGCTTGGCGAGCTATACACCTCCGTGATTGTCTCCTTGCACGGCATTCCACAAGTGATCTCTTCTGCACTCGTGGCAGCATCTTTACCTCCAAGTTCGGGATTCTTTTCAGAAGGCCATGGGCACCAACATTCATTTCAGCACAGCTTTCCATCCTCAAACAAGTGGCCAAGTCGAGCTGAAAGTGCGTTATATCGACTAGAGGGGGGGTGAATAGGCGATTTTAGATATTTTACAAATTCTTCATCGAGGAATTTGTTGGTGAGGAAATTCCTTAGCTAAGAAATACATGCAGCGGAATAAGTACTCGTAAGTAAGCATAACAGATTACAGCATAATCATCATGATGAAATGAAGATTATCACAGAGCACGTAAAGCGTAATCACAGGATAACACAAGATGAAGACAAACAGATCAAGAAATTGAACTGAGGAAATTGAGAAAGTCTTCACCAAAGTCTTCAAACACAGATATGAACAAACACTCAACACAAGAATGAGGAAATGAAAGGGTTGAGGAAATAGAACCAGTTAGGTTGGTGAAGACAATGATTTGTAGACCAGTTCCAACTGCTGTCTCGCTTGTACGCCTGGTTGAGCGGCTGAGTATTTAAACTCGAGGACACGCAGTCCCGACACCCAACACCGAAAGCACGCAGCTCAGACACCAAGTCCTCACCAGATTCTCCTTGAACTAAGGTCACGCAGACTCGCCCAATCACTCGTGGTAAGTCTTCAGCGACTTCCAAACCTTCACATACTTGGTCACTCGGCGATCCACAATTCCTCTTGATGTTTCTAGACCGTGACGCCTAACCGTCTGGAAGAAGCACAGTCTTCAAAGGTAAAAGCGCCGGATCCACGCTGATCAATTTCTTCAAGATGCTCAATCACTTTGGGTTTGTTGGGGTTTGGTTTTGGGTTTTTCCTCACTTTGGTTTTTCCTCACTTGATGATTTTCGCCAAAGTCCTCAGAGGATGGGTTGCTCTCAAATGACAAGTGTCAAGTTCTTCGAGCAGCCAACCAACTAGTGGTTGTAGGGGCGGCTATTTATAGCCTAGGGAGCAGCCCGACATGATAAGACATAAATGCCCTTCAATGATATGACCGTTAGGTGGATAAGATATTTTGGACAGCTGGCCAAGAAGATAAAGAACGGTCGGAATTTTGAACATCAAATTCCTCGTATTATCATGTTCTCATCGTAGGCAATTCAGATCAAGCGAATTTTAACTCCTCGCCGAATAAATTCTCAAAGGACTGTAAGAGCTTGCCTCACATCAAGAAATTGACTGAATCTGTATGAGATTTCCAAAAGCTTCACTCAAGGGATTGGTAGGTGTAGGATTTTGAGTTGAGCATCAAATGGAAATTTTTCCTTAGTATTTCTAATTTCCCTTTAACAAAGACGGTGTTTCCTATGACTCAAGAAAGAGAAAATGAAACTACGAAAACAAAAGTCTTCACGCTTCATGTTCCTCAAATGAATACCAAGTCTTCAAGGTCACACCAATTTCTTCACTTTCAAAGTCTTCGTAAAGTCTTCGTAATATCAAATTCTTCACTTGAAGAAATTCATTTTAGGGTCGACTTTCACCGTAATTATCAAACTCCTCATAGACTTATAGACCTGTGTACACTCACAACGATCAGTTACTTAACCTATAAGTCTTCAATACACCAAAATCACTAAGGGCACTAGATGCACTTACAATCTCCCCTTTTGGTGATTGATGACAATACAAAGTTAAGTTTTCAACGGGATAAACATATGAAGTGTAAATATCGATAATGAGGATTTTGATTGCAAGATATAGAAGAACTCCCCTCAAGGTGTGCATAGTGAGGAAATTGCTTTTGAGGCAATGCACATTTGAGGAATTGAATCATGGAGATCTCCCCCTATATCTTGTAATTCATACACGCATTTGACATATAATATGAGGAATTTGAAATGCATGATGAAATATGGTGCTTGATGATATGCAAAGTATGCAAAATAATGCATCAGAGCCCAATGCGTATGAGGAATTTGAAACTTTTCATGAGTATCAGATCCCAAATCGATTTGAAGATTTTCACCGAGCTCATGAGGATCAGAGTATAACAAGGATCAACGCATATCAACACTACTGTAATCAGATCATAGAGCAAAAACATAATGCATCAAAAGTATCGAAGCACCATCGGGTTTAAGATTACAACTCGATCCAATAAAAGGTTTCAGAAGAACGAGAGTTGTAACTTAATAAAATATTGTATATAGACAAAAACGAGACCCGCTTGAAGACTAACTCAAATTTCTCCCTTTGTCATCGAATGACCAAAAGGATCAAACCGAGGACTAACGCTTTGAGGAATTTCTAGTTGAAGACGGAGTGCCAAAGATTGTCGGGTTGTTCGCTGAAGTAGGACCAGCAGCAGTTGTCTTCCAAATCTTCATTTTCATCAAGATCGCGAGATGAAGAATAGGAGCTGGCCACCAAGGAAGGAACTTTGACTTTCTTGAATTTCTTCTGAGGAGGTGCGTACTAGTCAAATTCTTCCTTGAGTCCCATTGATTGCAGTTCTTCTTCATTGTAGACATGTGAAAGAACAGCCCAAAGCGCTTGAAGGTTTCATGAAGATAGTAATGGTTTTTCCTCACCGCATTGTGAGTTGAGGTCAGTTGTAATAAGAGTGCCAAACCGACGCTTGACCCACTTGTGATTGCGATCAACCTTCCGATGAAGACCGAGGAGTAGCTCACGATCACCATCACCCCGGTGCAGAGCTTGAGGACTATGCTTAATCGAGGTATTTGCTGCGAGTCATGTGTGGCGTAGTCATCATTGGTGGAGTAAGATGTCGCTTATAAACTGCCCATCCAATGGACGGTGCCTTCATCTATCACAGCAGCAGCCTTTCCTTTTCATCACCGAGGCAATTGGCCGCTTGAGGACTTCAATCGGGGCAGGTAGCTGCAGGGTTCAAAGTGTCACTTTGTAATTCAGTGAAGATCTTGACCGATGAATCTCATAATCCAAGGCGATAAGGCTTCAGCTCAAAAGGTGACATGGCAATGTTAGCGAGTCCTCATGAAGAAATCATGGAAATTGACGGAACGCCATGGATGATGTTGAAAAGCATATTCTTCATGATGCCAACGACCTCTTCATCATTCGAGTCGTGGCCCTTGATAGGACTCATAGTCTTCGCTGAATTCGATAGACTGTTCGAGGCACATACACAATTCCTTGACGAGGAATTTGGTCCTTGAGCTTGCCTTGGTTTCAAAGGCTTCATCAAGACTTGCATATAGTGATTTGAGAGTTCTTTTCTTCATAGATGCGATTTAGCCCATCAATCGGAGGATCGAGTGGAAGGGCACGGCAATTCACTTGTCGGTGCCTTGTAGTGGGTGTTTTCGGTCATCCAATCCAAGACCCATGAAGTCACATCTTCAACGCTCCGTGATGTGAAGGGTTGCATAGAACTCAAGAATTAGCTCTTCATTCCAATCACAAATATCAAGCAAAAGTTTAGAAGACCTGCATCGTGAAGAACACTTAGGACGGGCTCAAAGCCCGGCAATGACTCCATATCCACATGAGGAATATGAGCATGATCAAGATTTTGTCCTTGTTGAACAGCACCGAGGAATAGAAGTTGGCTTGACCGGCAGTCCGTAAGCGCCTCTTCCTAATCCGAGCAGTAACCATAGGGATTATATTCAGTGAAGAACACATGCTCAAGAAAGAAATCTTCAGCCTTGAACTTTTGTTTAGTTGAGAACGGATTCTTCTGCTTTTGGCAGAGGGTGTCACCAGCTTGCATCACCACCTCGTGAATCGTAAGTTCAGGTTCTTCACTTGAGGAATTTCTTGATCCTCAACTTGTGCAACCGAGGATTTTCAAAGAAGCAGCAGCAGATTTTCATCATCGCTTAGTGGCTGGAATTTCTTCATGCACGTAACCAGGGGTTGATTTTCTTCGAGTCTATCCGGACAATCTGCAGGCAGGGAGTGAGGAACTTGTTGAAGCGGGTGAAGAGAGGAGTATTGGGATGCTGACTTTCCCAAAAGTCATCATTAATCACCGGAGTGGTGCATCCAATATCCACATCTTCATTTTCATTTTCCTCAGCATCAGCTTGAGGAATTTCATGGTCCGATGAGGGAATGACTGGGTTGAAGGGATTGCTTCCACTTCAATTTCTTCATCAACTTTCTCTCGACGAAGGTGAGATTGATGTTCTTCATGAGATCCGTTGGCACCACATATTCTTCTCCAAAAGGAACTACTTCCTTTGATGGTATGGAGGAGATTGAATAGCATCAATTGGGTTTTCAACGAGCTGGTCATTGGCTTCATTTTCTTCGCAGAAGAATCGACGCAGCTGATGCTTTCTTTTCTTCACGGCAGCTCGCTCAGAGCCTTTGGTTTTCTTCACATCGTAAGCGATGGAAGAATTGGAGCTGGAGTTGGCGCAGAGGAGCCGAGGAATTTGGTAGTTTCTTCAGAGCAACTGATGCGCCTCTGCTATGAGTAATTTCTTCAGCGAATCGATGCAGCTTGTTCTCGACTTGAGTAGCTTTTTCAGCGCACCACTAGTGGGTGCCCCGCAGCTTCTTCTTCAATGGCTGGAATTTCTTCATCAGCCCTCGAATCAGCATTTTCTTCAAGAAGTCGAGCAGCGTTGTCGGTATTTTTTCATGAGGTCGAGCAGAGGCTTCACCGAGGATTTTCATGTTGCACAAAAAGCAATAGCCAGAGTTTCTTCGTCAGTCGATTTAATCTGGTCTTGACTACTTGCCAATCAGCATAGTATGAGTCAAAGTCCTTGCCGAGGTTCTGAATGTCAGCTTGATTTGAAGGAGTTCCTCGTGTCATCTTGACAACATTTTTCTTCAGAACCTCTCCTTCCTGTATTGAGCCTTCTTGATTTCCTTCGCTTTCTCGAACTTCCATTTTTCTTCAAATATGAAGTGAGTCAACATATGACTTTGACCAGTGTCAAATGAAGATCAGCAGAGGGGTATTGGGATCATTGTGCCGAGGTCGATGAAATCGAGGACTTTCTTCGGTCCAAAAGCAAGGGCACGATGTTCCCTTGACTCTTGCGGCTCTAACTTGGCGGTCTCGATGATTTCTTCAAGTTCTTCATCGATGCCTCATCATCGATGGCACGTGGACTACAAGCTGTTTCTTCCTTGGCTAGGCCGAGGACCACGCCCACTGTTGCTTTTGTCTTCAAAGAAAGTCGGGCCGATGAAGAATTGAAAGCACCGAGGAATTTGCAGAGATGCTCGAGGCAATTGAAAACCAGCAGTCCGCTGACAAGTAGCTAGATGCACAGAACCAAGGTTTGGACGGAGCAGTTGAGGACTTTGATGGAACAAGAGTGGTGTGAGGAATTTGTCACGAGGAATTTGCCCGAGGGAGCTGCCGAGGAACTTGGCCGTGAGGGCATGATGATGAAGCACTTGGCTTATTGGCAGACTTCTTTTGCATCGATTTCTCGGTTTGACCGAGACCTCAGCAAAGCAGCAGCAGCAAATCCTCATTGAATTTCCTCACCGCTTCCTTTGCTTGCTTAGCCAACTTTGCTTGGCGCTTAGCCCATTCATCGTGAAAGTCCTCACCGCTTTGACGCTAGTGGGATCAGCTATTTGGCCTGTGCCAAAGGAGCTCTTGGGCATGGAGGATTTAACGCTAATTTCTTCATGTACTTAGGTGTTACATATCGGTATTCCTTCCATTCCCGTGCCCATCTCCGCTCAATCTTCTCAGATACGCACCTTTGCTTGATTTTTGCTTTCCTCATCCGTGTACAAGAGTCGCATATATTTCCTCGTGGATTTCAATGCTGTCATGACCTCGTGTTTCTTTCCTCCCTTCATGCTTCTTACCATCTGCCATTTTCTTCGCTTGAGGAAATTGGACAATTGAGTTCTCTCAAGAAGTGTGCAGTTTTTCTTCGAGGAACGCTGCAAATGAGTTAAGTTGATGAGAACCTAGGGATTCAGCAGCGACATTTGTACCTGTGAACAGAGTATAGGTGCGAGGAATTTGAAGAGGTCATATGCGCTCTCGAGGGTTTTTCAAAAAAGAACAAGTTTGAGGATTTTGACCAGATGAGCCTTGAAGAATTTCAATAAGCGCTCTTTATCTTAGGTTCCAGAGTTGTATAGATCGAAGATCCACACAATTGAGGAATCTTGAAGAAAATCATAGCTTAGAAAAATGAGTCAAGTGATTTGAGGTGTTCATATGTGTGAGGAATTTGAAATAAACACCTTTGAAGAATTTGAAGAAAATTTGAGAATCAAATCGAGTAGTAAAAGTAACTTTTAATTTACTTCAAGTGAAGAACACGATTTAACTGAGATGAACAGTTGGGAAGTTCGTCTGCTCAGATCTTCTCCGCCTCTAACTTGGCAGAGGAAATCAGCTACGGCGACGGCGGAGTGAAGAAATTCCACGGTCGGCGCGAGTACGCCGGGCGAAGAGGTCAAGGCAAGGAAGCTTTTCCTCACCGGCGACGATGGAGAAGCGGCGGCGCTTAGGGTTTTGAGGAGCTCGAGCGGAGAGAGAGGTCGAGCGGAGTAAAAGAGTGAGGAAGGAGAGAGGGTATTTATAGCCACGATGAAAAACGGCTCGTCCAAGATTTAGGACTAACATGCCCCGACCGCTTCCCTTCTCACGACATGTGTCACCCACGCTCAGGTAGTGGAGATCGTAAAGCATCGTGGGTGGATATAATAATGCATCGGGATGCGGAACGGTTTGAGCGGTAAAATCAAGTTTGATAAGATTCGCTTTAAAGTTCCGCTCGCAATTTCTTCAGCTGTCAAGGACACAAGGAAGAATTTGAACGAGTTTCAAAGTAGAACGCATATGAAGAATTTGTGAATGGATTGGGTTGAGTATAGCATAGAGGGGAAGGGTCCGATCACATTCACTTAGCGTAAAAAAACGACTTGAAGAAATAGCCATAAGTGAATGTCAGAGAGGACATAAACCCATATATATATGAAGAAAGACGACGAAACAAAGGAAGAATTTGCAAAGTTGAAGAATTTGAAAATTGAAGAATTTGAAAAACTCAAGAATTTCAAAACTCAAGAAAAACTCAAATTGAAGATTTTCAACTTTGGTGGTGGCGTGACTCATCAGATAAGAATGATGATTTCAGACACCGCTGCATAATTGTCGAGGGTTCTCGAGAATCAAATTCTTCATTAATTTCTTCACATTTAGAGTGTTATTCTTCATTGATTGAAGAAAACGCTTCTTCATGTGTTGCACATCTAAGTCATCAATTTTGCATAAGTGTTAGGATGTGTGTCCTTTTCAAAGAACGCTCAAGATTCTAAGATATTTAGCTCACACCGCAACTTGCTAAATCTCTTCTCATCCAAGGGCTTAGTGAAGATATCAGCTAGCTGTTCTTCGCCTTCACGTGCTCGATGGAGATGTCGCCTTCAACACATGATCACGAAGAAAATGATGACGAATTTGAATGTGCTTTGTCTTCGAGTGCTGAACTGGTTGTGAGCAATCTTGATGGCACTCTCATTGTCACAAGAGAGAGGCACATTCTTCATGTTGATGCCGTAGTCCTTGAGGGTTTGCTTCATCCATAGTAATTGAGCACAACACGAGCCAGCAGCAATGTATTCAGCTTCGCAGCGGACAAAGTGATACGCAGTTCGCTTTCTTCGAGGACCAATAGACCAAAGATCATCCGAGGAAATGACAAGTACCAGATGTTGACTTATGATCCACACGATCACCAAAGATAGTCGAGTCGTAATATCCAATGAGATCAAAAGTAGAGCCCTTGGGGTACCATAATCCTAGTGTTGGTGTGTGAGCTAGATATCAAGAATATGCTTCACAGCCTTATGGTGTGATTCCTTCGTGTAGCTTGAAATCGGGCACACATGCAAACACTAAGCATTATATCTGGCCTAGATGCACATAAGTACAATAAAGAACCAATCATGGAGCGGTATACCTTGTGATCAAAGTCAATACCATTTTCATCAAGGCATAGATGGCCATTTGTGGGCATAGGAATTTTGACGCCTTTGCGCCTTGCATGCCAATTTCTTCAGACATCTTTGAGGTATTTCTCTGAGATATGAATATGCCATTGTGTTGTTGATTTAATTTGAAGACCTAAGAAGAATTTCAACTCTCCCATCATAGACATTTGATATTCTTCACTCATCATATAAGCAAATTCATCACTATAACGCTTGGTCAAGACAGCCAAAGATAATATCATCAACATATATTTGGCACACAAACAGTTCACCATCATAAGATTTAGTAAAGAGAGTAGGGTCGAGTGAACTGGTGTGAAGCCATTCTTCACGAAGAATTCCTTCAATGTATCATACCACGCCCGAGGGGCTTGCTTGAGGCCATAGAGAGCCTTATTTAGTCTCAAGACTTTGTCGATTCTTGGATCTTCAAAACCTGGGGTTGAGCAACATATACTTCTTCCTCAAGCTTACCATTGAGGAATGCACTTTTCACATCCATTTGATATAAGGTGATATTGTGATGGTTAGCATAGGCGTAGTAATATGCTAATAGACTCAAGTCTAGCAACAGTGCAAAAGTTTCATCAAATCGATTCCTTCAACTCCGGTAGCCTTGAGCTACTAGTCGTGCCTTTATTCCTCACCACAAGACCATTTTCATCTTGCTTGTTGCGATAGATCCACTTTGTGCCAATGATATTATGCTTATGAGGATCTGGACGCTTGACCAGTTCCCTGACGTTGTTGAGCTCGAATCGATGTAATTCTTCTTGCATGGCCTGAATCCACCCGCCCAGTAAATGCTTCATCTACCTTAGTGGGCTCTGTGATAGAGACAAAAGCATAGTGCCCACAAAAGTTAGATAAGTGTGAAGCTTTTGAGCGAGTGAGAGGACTCGGCGCTCAATGTCATCGATGATCTTGTCAACTTGCACTTCTTTTGCAACGCGAGGATGAGCTGGTTGTCTTCGAGGAATTTGATCATTTTCCTCAAAGACCATTTTCTTCAAAGATTTTCTTCAGTGCATCACCGACGCTCTTCACAGCAGTGAATGAATTCTTCAGCAGTTTCTTCAAGAGGAATGACATCCTCGCTTGCCTTGAACCTGATGGAATCCTCAGTGCTGGTTCGCCTAACACAGTAGGTAGGTGCTCTTTACAGCCATTAGTTTCATCGAACCGACATCTACAAAGGTCAACAATCTTGTGAAGAGTGATGTTGAAGACTCAGAGGTGTGCGTAGTCCTTTCCGTAACCAAGCATAAACCTTCATGTGCTTTTGGTGCAAATTTAGAGGTGTGGTGAGGATCTCTAATCCAGCATTTAGCAATCAAGACTTTGAAATAACTTACATTGGGTTTCTTGTCGCGAGGAGTTCATAGGCGTCTTTTTGAAGAATTTGTGAAGATATACTGTTGATGATGTGGCACGCAGTGTCAATTGCTTCAATCCGTAAACGACTAGGCGCTTTGTATTCATCAAGCATAGTGCAGCCATCTCAA
Source organism: Aegilops longissima (assembly GCA_021605205.1). Lineage (NCBI taxonomy): Eukaryota > Viridiplantae > Streptophyta > Magnoliopsida > Poales > Poaceae > Aegilops > Aegilops longissima. The sequence goes on along the minus strand of JAHIAM010002548.1, from coordinate 11,120 downwards.
CGAGAGTTCTGTTCTTGCGCTCCACGACGCCATTTTGCTGAGGAGTATAGGGAGCAGATAGCTCATGAGTAATACCAAGTTCATCAAGATAATCATCAAGACCGGAATTCTTGAACTCAGTTTCATTGTCACTCCTGACGTGCTTGATCTTCACACCAAAGTTGGTTGAAGCCCTCGAGGAAAATCGTTTGAAGATTTCCAAGTCCCAATACCTGACTTTTGCCTTTGTCAGCAAAGATGATATGCTTCAGATGTGACGGTGATAAGGGAGCATCCATCAATAGATTCTTGTCACCAGTCATGTGATTTGTACATCCACTATCGAGAACCCACTCAAAGGCTTTTGGGTTGATCATCCCGCATATGAATTAGTATAACTTACGCATCTCATATACTTCATCGCTGAAGAATATGATATCAAGTTCATCGATGAATTTCATCGATCAGATTTAGATGAGCAAGATGAGGACGTGTGAAATGAAAGTTCATTTCATCATGATTAGCCTCAAGGCCCTTTCGTGCAATTTTGTCGTGCCCCAAAGAAATTCTTCAGACGTTGAGGCACGCCCGAGACCTGACCTCGCAGAAGAGATTAGTTCTTTTCTTCACCACCCACATCTGAAGGGGTGGCAAAGAGTTCATCATTCTCATGAAAGCACCATACGAGAATGGTGGCATAGAGGCCAAACCATTTCGCTTCACATAAGAGGGGTTAGGTAAGCATATGAATAAGGTAGAAATTCTTCGAGGACTTATGAACATATTGGTTTGAAGAATAATGCACATATTCATAGCCCTTAGCTCTACCTCAAAAAGAGTTGTTAGCACGATGATAATCATATGAGGACTTTGATCCTTTTGAGGAATTTGATCCACGGAGGAATTTGGTCCATATGAGGACTTGGATCCATATGAAGAATTTTGTCCATATGAAGAATTTGATCTGGGGTTCCTTTTCTTCACTGTGGTGTCATGAGGACATTCACCAAGACTTTCAAGACATTTCTTGGGAACCCAGATTTTCTTCATAGGGGACCGCTCTCGCAGCTTAGTGCCAACATATCTAGCAAATACTTCACCATTCTGATTTTTGAACAGTTTATAGTTGAGTCAAATGACTCATCATCGTAATGAGGAAATTCACATGTAAAGTCAGATAAGTTAGATGGATCAATCGAGGTCCTTTGCAGAACCCATGAGGTTTTGGGATACCGCTCAAAGCTTCCAAAGACGCTCCATCAAGATTGAGTTTCCTCTCAAAGGCAATACCTCTTTCCTAGGGTTCCTATTGAGGATCTGCTTTTTAAGCACATCACAAAGAGTCTCGATGCCCTTTGAGGCTTTTGTACATGCCTCGCATGTACAATTCCTTCACCCCGCATCGTCAAAGGATACTAGCAATGTCCTCGTGTGAGGAATTAGTGATAGTAGAGGCAGGTGAAGAATTTGTAACAGCTTGAAGCATTTGAACATTCAGTGAAGAATTAGCAGATTCACGCTCAATGCATTTTAAGCATGGAGGAACAAATTCTTCTTGAGAGGCGCTGATTTGTTGAGCAAGTAATGAATCGCGCCCTTCAAGATCTTCATAACTCGCCTTAGCTTCTCAAGATCTTGCTTTTGAAGAAATTCATAAGAAAGTTTTCATGATCGATAAGAGAGTGTTATGATGACCTTGAAGGTCGTCAAGCCTAGACCGAACTTTCAAGATTTTCAATGTGGCTTGAGTGCGATCCATTTCTTCACCTAACATATCATCACTCTTATCTAGCATGTTTTGAACCTTTTCAAAAGCCCTTTGTTGTTTTATAGCAATCTTAGCAAGTTTAGAGTAGCTGGGCTTAAGATCCTCATCGATTCATTTTCACCGGATTCAGAGGAGGTGAAATTGAGTACCTTGGCACCTTTTGCCATGAAGCAATAGGTGGAGCGTAGTCATCGCTTTTCCTCATCGTGTTTGTTGGCGGAGTCATTTTCTTCAAGTTGTTGAAGATGGACTTGCTAACATAAGCGTGAGCAAGAGCCGACTAGCCACACCAGATTTGGATTCTTCGACTCTCCTCTTCCTCATTTTCCTCGATTCAGCTTCAGAGTCCATTTCCTTGCCAATGAATGCCCGAGCCTTTTTGGAGCTGCTCTTCTTGTGAGAAGAAGGTTTTGAGGATTTTGATGATGAAGATTTTGATGATTTCTTCTTCTTCAATTCCTTTTCCCAATCGAGGACAATCTTGGATATAGTGACCATGTTTCTTGCATTTGTGGCAAAGTCTTCGCTATAGTCACTAGATGAGGAATCACCGCTTTTGAGGATTTTCCAAACGACCACGCCTTGTGAATTTCTGAATTTCTTCACGAGCAGTGCTAGCTCCTCGCCAAATTCTTCAGATCTCCAAGGCTACTACCAGATTCTTCACTCTCGATTCAGATTCAGCCTTGGCCTTCGTGGCACGTGTTTTTCCATAGCCGTAACCATAGAGATCTCTTTTCAGCAAGTCGAACTCGTGAGTATTTAGCCTTCGAGGATATCAGCAGGATCAAGAGACTTGTAGTCAGCTCGTTCTTGTATCATCAAGCAGAGTGTCAAATGAGGAATCGTTTATCTTAGTAGCTTTCTTCACCACCTCATGGTCGGTGATGTCATGGCACCCAAAGGCTTGAAGCTCATTTGAGATGTCATGAGGCGATCAAGGTTTGTTGAACATTTTCGTTGTCGAGTCTTTTGAAGCGGTTGAAGAGATTCCAAGAACATCAACTCGAGAGTCACGCTGAGTTGAAACACCTTCATTTACTTTGGACAGCCTCGTCCTGTATGAGTTTGGCAGATTCCAAAGCACTCACTCTTCCATATTGACCTTTGCTCGATGGCCACATATGATATTCTTCGCTTGAGAATCGAGTTGCTTGAATCTCTTCACATCAAGATCATTCGTAGAGGGTGTGACCGAGGAAACACCTTTGTCACAACATACCGTAGATCGTTGTCAATTGCTTCAAGATGCATTCGCATTTTGTTCTTCCAAGAGGGGTAGTCCGTCCCATCAAGGTAGGACACCCGCCGAGACCTTGATCATACCTCAAGGTCGATATAACTAAAACTCCGTGGTTAAACTAAAATCACACGTAACAAGGGAGTACCTTGCTCGATACCAATTGAAAGTGCTATATCGACTAGAGGGGGGGTGAATAGGCGATTTTAGATATTTACAAATTCTTCATCGAGGAATTTGTCGTGAGGAAATTCCTTAGCTAAGAAATACATGCAGCGGAATAAGTACTCAAGTAAGCATAACAGACATACAAGCATAATCATCATGATGAAATGAAGATTATCACAGAGCATGTAAAGCGAATCACAGGATAACACAAGATGAAGACAAACAGATCAAGAAATTGAACTGAGGAAATTGAGAAAGTCTTCACCAAAGTCTTCAAACACAGATATGAACAAACACTCAACACAAAGAATGAGGAAATGAAAGGGTTGAGGAAATAGAACCAGTTAGGTTGGTGAAGACAATGATTTGGTAGACCAGTTCCAACTGCTGTCTCAGCTTGTACGTCTGTTGGAGCGGCCGAGTATTTAAACTCGAGGACACGCAGTCCCGACACCCAACATCGAAAGCACGCAGCTCAGACACCAAGTCCTCACCGATTCTCCTTGAACTAAGGTCATGCACTCGCCCAATCACTGTGGTAAGTCTTCAGCGATTTCCAAACCTTCACATACTTGGTCACCGGGCATCCACAATTCCTCTTGATGTTTCTAGACCGTGACGCCTAACCGTCTGGAAGAAGCACAGTCTTCAAAGGTAAAAGCGCCGGATCCACGCTGATCAATTTCTTCAAGATGCTCAATCACTTTGGGTTTGTTGGGGTTTGGTTTTGGGTTTTTCCTCACTTTGGGTTTTTCCTCACTTGATGATTTTCGCCAAAGTCCTCGTGAGGATGGGTTGCTCTCAAATGACAAGTGTCAAGTTCTTCGAGCAGCCAACCAACTAGTGGTTGTAGGGGCGGCTATTTATAGCCTAGGAGCAGCCCGACATGATAAGACATAAATGCCCTTCAATGATATGACCGTTAGGTGGATAAGTTATTTTGGACAGCTGGCCCAAGAAGACAAGAACGGTCGGAATTTTGAACATCAAATTCTCGTATATCATGTTCTCATCGTAGGCAATTCAGACCGGCGAATTTTAACTCCTCGCCGAATAAATTCTCAAGGACTGTAAGAGCTTGCCTCTCACATCAAGAAATTGATCAATCGTATGAGATTTCCAAAAGCTTCACTCAAAGGATTGGTAGGTGTAGGATTTTGAGTTGAGCATCAAATGGAAATTTTTCCTTAGTATTTCCTCGACCCCTTTAACAAGACGGTGTTTTATGACTCAAGAAAGAGAAAATGAAACTACGAAAACAAAAGTCTTCACGCTTCATGTTCCTCAAATGAATACCAAGTCTTCAAGGTCACACCAATTTCTTCACTTTCAAAGTCTTCGTAAAGTCTTCGTAATATCAAATTCTTCACTTGAAGAAATTCATTTTAGGGTCGACTTTCACCGTAATTATCAAACTCCTCATAGACTTATAGACCTGTGTACACTCACAAACGATCAGCCATTTAACCTATAAGTCTTCAATACACCAAAATCACTAAGGGCACTAGATGCACTTACACGAGCGCAGTAAATCAAATCCTTGAAGATATGCTCAGGGCTTGTGTCATTTCTTTCGTATGAAGTGGAAGATTGTCTTCCATATGCCGAAGTTCTCCTACAACAACAGCTTCCAAGCGAAGTTCGACAAGGCCCCATTCGAAATTCTCTATGGCGTAAAGTGCCGATTCTCTCAATTGGTCCGAGACAGTGAACGCCAACTTCTTGGAAATGACTTGATCACGTATGTAAGAAATGTGCAAAGTCATTCGTGAGAATTCAAAGCCGCCGCAATCGCGCCAGAAGAGCTATTATGATGATAAGCACCGTGATGTGGCTTTTGAAATCGGAGACCATGTCTACCTCCGATCTCTCCAATGAAAGGCACTCGCCGCCGGTATCAAAGGAAGCTTGCCCCTAGATACGTGGGTCCTTTCAAGATCATTGGGAAAAGAGGTGATCTCGCCTATCAACTTGAGCTTCCACCCAACTTAGCAAACGTGCACGATGTGTTTCACGTGTCACAGCTTCGCAAGTGCTTCAAGACTCCTGAACGCACTATCAACTTCAAGAGATTGACCTTCAAGAAGATCTCTTATCATGAGCACCCTGCTGCTATTCTTGAAGAAACCGAGCGCAAGACTCGCAACAAGTCAATCAAATTCCTGAAAGTGAAGTGGTCACACCATTCCGACCGAGAAGCTACCGGGAGCGCGAGGATCACCTCCGCTCCAATATCCGAGTTCTTTCAGTCCTAGATCTCGGACGAGATCCTCTTGTAGTGGTGGAGTGTTGTAACACCCCGAAGTAACTTTCCATATTTGTAACTCCAACTCTTGCCATTTTCGCATTGTGATATGATATTCCTCCGTGGTTGGGTTTTTCTTCATTTTGCATTTTGTCCATGTCATGCATTTTATATCATGTCATCATGTGCATCGATTTGCATACGTGTTCATCTCATGATTCCGAGCATTTTTCCCGCTGTCCGCTTTGCAATCCGACACTCCTATCTCCCCGGCGCCCCTTTTACGCTTTTTCCGCAAAGGGTACTAAACCTTCTCGAATGGGCCGAGGTTTGTCAAGTGGCCTTGGTATATCACCCGAGACCACCGGTCAAGTTTCGGTCATTTGAGCTCGCTTGGTACTCCAACGGTTAACCGCGACTCGCAAAGGCCTTTTTGTTGCAGCCCAACACCCTCCAAAACAGCCCATTAACCCATCTAAGTCACTTCCATGCTCTCCGTCTGCTCGATCACGATCGTGGGCGAAAACTACACCTCATTTGACTCTCCTAGTTCCTCTATGCCTATTTAAACACCTCCCCAAATTCATGGATCATTTCCCCTAACCCTAATTTTTCCCTCCGCCACCACGTGGCCCCTCCGCCTTCTCCCATACCAGTCCGGGCTGGGCCCATCCGGGCTCCGCCTGCCCGTCGGCGCCACACACCATGGGTGCCTCACACAGCCACGTCACACACTGCTGCCACTGCCAGGCGGCCACACATGGCCTCCGCTGGCAAGGCCGGCACGGCTCGCCGCACACTACTCGGCCGCCCCGACTCCGCCTTCCTCCTCCTCTCCTGGGTTCATGAGCCTGAGCCATTGCCGCTTCGATCCGATCGGGCGGATCCCAACCGAGCCTGCTGACTTTCTCTTCCCCTTTTCTTCTAAGTTTTTGCACCTCGTGATTATTTTGTGTCATTTTCTTCATGCTATAACTTTGCATCTGTAGATCCATTTTATGCGTATAATATATCAAAATGTTCGTCTCAAGAGTAGATCATTTCATCTCATTGCATCATTTTCATTTGAGCTCATCTTGATGCCCGAAATGCTGTTGGAAGAGGGCTATGTGATGTTAGTTTCGCTTTCTCAATGTAACTTGCACTTTTGTTATTTTTGCTATGATTAATGTGTGCATCCTATGAATTTGAGTCCTACATGTGTTTTGTAATATGCCATGCCATCTTTCCAGGGGTGTATGCCATGTATTGTTGTGATCTATGTGGTGACTAGCACAAGCATGCAAAATAGGTGTCCTGATGTTGCTGTTTTCAAATTGCTTTGCTGATATTTTGATGCCATGTTAACTTGATGATACCGAGAGATCCATGCATATTTTGAGATACTTCAGTAAGGATGTTTTGTTAAACATTTCTTTCTATATCCATCCATGCCTTTGTTTGCAATTATGGAGTGCCATAGCTTGAGTCAATCAAGCTCTACTTTTGCTATCAAATGTTTCCTGGCAGATTGTTTACAGGTTATTCAATTTTGCCAAGGTTGTTGTGGTTGATCCATGTATGCTATGTTATTGTTCTTGCCATGTATGTCTTCTATGCCATGTATTCTTGATGTATGTATGCTTAGTTTATCATGTAAGGCTCTGTAGTGAGTGCATTGAGCTTGTAAACATGCCTACTTGTTATCAGTTTTTGACATGTCATGTTGCTGAATCTGTTAACGAAACTTTCGATATTGACGTGGGTGTTACTATATTTTCTGATCCTTTTTGGCTTATGGTCAGTAAGGGACTTTTGTTCTATGCTTTGAGTAGATTCATTTCATGCCTTGTTTTGCTATTTTAAGTTCCTGTAGCATGTAGTTTTGTTGCTCTGAACATTGCAACCTGATGCTGTTTTTGCCATGTCCAGCCTGATATTTTGTGCACTTTTGCCATGCTTGTTTGAACCGGTTATGATGTGATTTAGCCGTAGCTCAGTGCTCATCTTTTGTCAAGCATCTTGTGTAGATCACTGCCATGTGCTTTGTTGATACGTTTGGGTGCAGTAGCTTAATTTATTGTTGCTTGCTAAGTGGCATCATGCTGTTAATGGCAGATTTGTGCCATTCTTGTTTTGCTTGTCATTTGCAAACCGTGCATCCGATTCCGTGATCTTTATATCGATTTCAACCAAATCATCTCATCTTTCCAGTGGCATACTTGGTTTGCGGTTGATGCCTGGTTCATCATTTACCTTCCGAGCGCATATACGCATTGCATATCGTGATCTCGCATATCATGTCATGTTTTGCATCATGTTGATTGTGCATTGCACCGTGATTTATTGTGGTTCCTTTGTTTGTGTTGTTGCTTTGGGTAGAGCCGAAGACGAGTACGTGAACGAGGAACCTGTTGAGAACGCTTTACGAGGACCAAGCTTTCGACAACTCGAGAACATTGCGCAAGATGACCATACCTCAAATCACTTCTATCTTTGCTATGCTAGTTGCTCGCTTTTTTGCTATGCCTATGCTACGATGCCTACCACTTGCAATATCATGCCACCCATATTGCCATGTGAGCCCCTAACCATCCTTTTCCTAGCAAACCGCTGATTGGCTATGTTACCGCTTTGCTCAGCTCTCTTATAGCGCTATAGATGCAGTGAAGCTGAAGTTTGTTCCTTGTTGAACATGGAGATGTTGTTCTTTTTGGAACATGTTTACTTGTTAGATATCACAATATATATCTGCTATAATTAATACATCTATATATTTGGTAAAGGGTGGAAGGCTCGCCTTATGCCCGTGTTTTGTTCCACTCTTGCCACCCTAGTTTCCGCCATACCGTGTTATGTTCCTCGGATTCGCGCTCTTACACGGGTTGGGTGATTTATGGGACCCCTTGACAGTTCGCTTTGAATAAGACTCTCCCGCAAGGCCCAACATTGGTTTTACCATTTGCCACCCAAGCCTTTTTCCCCTGGTTTTCGCGAGCCCGAGGGTCATCTTATTTTAAACCCCGCCGTTGCTCCTTCGAGCGCTGGTCCAAACTAGAGCACCGTATGGGACCATTCCTTGGCAACTTGGATTACGCTTGTTCTCGTGACGCTTAGCTTATCCGTGTGCCCCGAGAACGAGATATGTGCAGCTCCTATCGGGATTTGTCGGCACACCGGGTGGTCTTGCTGGTCTTGTTTTATTGTCGTCGAAATGTCTTGTAGTCCGGGATTCCGAGATTGATCGGTCTTCCCGTAGAAGGAATATCCTTCGCTGACCGTGAGAGCTTATAATGGGCTGTTGGGACACCCCGCAGGTAATATCTTTCAAAGCCGTGCGCTGTTATGAGGCGATGGGAATTTGTTAATGTCCGTTGTAGAAAACCCGGTTGACCTCAATTAAAATACACATCAATCAAGGTGTAACCGTGATGGTCTCTTCTCGGAGTCCGGAAGTGAACACGGTGTTGGAGTTATGGCTGACGTAAGTAGTTCAGATCACTTCTTGATCGCTACTAGTTTCACGACCGTGTTTTGCTCCTCTTCTCGCCTCTTTTATGCGATGTAGCCACCATATATGCTAGTCGCTTGCTGCAGCTCCACTTTACTACCCTGTCCTTCCTATAAGCTTAAATAGTCTTGATCTCGCTGGTGTGAGATTGCCGAGTCCCCGTGACTCACAGATTCTACCAAAACAGTTGCAGTTCCGACTATGCCAAGGCAGGTGATGCAACCGAGCTCAAGTGGAGTTCAACGAGGAACGTGGTCACATTATGTGTCTTTTCCTCGATGATCAGAGTGGTGCTCAGCTTGGGACGATCGATCCGTGTAGCATTTGGGGTATCTTCTTTTATTTTGGTTCCGTAGTCGGACCTTGAGTGTACTCAATGATGGATGTTTATTTATGTATTGTGTGAAGTGGCTATCGAAGCCAACTATGTATCTCTTTCCTTATTTATTACATGGGTTGTGTGAAGATTACCTCACTTATGTACATTGCTTCCAATGCGTTATGCCTCTAAGTCGTGCTCGACACGTAGGGAGATATAGCCGCATCGAGGGCGCTATATTATATCTATTTAGAGAGATGACAGAATCGTCATTCACATGGTTAGTCATAAAATCCTGCATAAAACTTGTAGATCACTGAATATGATATGTTTTATTCCTTGCAATAGTTTTATGATATAAAGATGGTGATATTAGAGTCATGCTAGTGGGTAGTTGTGGATTGTAGAAATACTTGTTTTCAAGTTTGTGATTCTCCTAGCATGCATGTATGGTGAACCGTTATGTGATGAAGTCGAGCATGATTTATTTATTGATTGTCTTCCTTATGAGTGGCGGTCGGGGACGAGCGATGGTCTTTTCCTACCAATCTATCCCCTAGGAGCATGCGCGAGTACTTTGTTTCGATGACTAATAGATTTTTGCAATAAGTATGTGAGTTCTTTATGACTAATATTGAGTCCATGGATTATACGACTCTCACCCTTCCATCATTGCTAGCCTCTTCTACACTCGCATTGCCATTTCTCACCTCGAGACTTGGTGCAAACTTCACGCAGCATCCAAACCCTGTGATATGATACGCCTCGTCACACATAAGCCTCATTATATCTTCCTCAAAACAGCCACCATACCTACCTATCATGGCATTTCCATAGCCATTCCGAGATATATTGCCATGCAACTTCCATCATCATCATATACATGACTCGAGCATTCATTGTCATATTGCTTTGCATGATCATAAGATAGCTAGCATGATATTTTTATGGCTTGTACGTTTTTTTGATATCTTTGCTACGCTAGATCCTTGCACATCCTGGTACACCGCCGGAGGCATTCATATAGAGTCATATATTTGTTCTAGTATTGAGTTATAATATTGAGTTGTAAGTAAATAGAAGTGTGATGATCATCATTATTAGAGCATTGCCCCAGTGAGGAAAGGGTGATGGAGACTATGATTCCCCCACAAGTCGGGATGAGACTCCGGACTTTACAAAAAAATAAAAGAGGCCAAAGAAGCCCAAATAAAAAAAGAGGCCAAAGAAGACCACCAAAAAATAAAAATAAAAATAAAAAAGGAAAATAAAAAAATGAGAGAAAAAGAGAGAAGGGGCAATGTTACTATCCTTTTACCACACTTGTGCTTCAGAGTAGCACCATGATCCTTCATATAGAGAGTCTCTTGAGTTATCACTTTCATATACTAGTGGGAATTTTCATTATAGAACTTGGCTTGTATATTCCGATGATGGGCATTCTCAAATGCCCAAGGTATTCATGAGCAAGCAAGTTGGATGCACACCCACTTAGTTTCCATTTTGAGCTTTCATACACTTATAGCTCTTAGTGCATCTGTTGCATGGCAATCCCTGCCTTGATATCTATTAATGGGCATCTCCATAGCCCGTTGATACGCCTAGTTGATGTGAGACTTTGTCCTTTTTTTTCTTCTCCACATAACCCCCATCATCATATTCTATTCCACCTATAGTGCTATGTCCATGGCTCACGCCATGTATTGCATGAAAGTTGAAAAGGTTTGAGAAACGTTAAAAGTATAAACAATTGCTTGGCTTGTCATCGGGTTGTGCATCATGTGAATATTTTGTGTGGTGAAGATGGAGCATAGCCGACTATATGATTTTGTAGGGATGAGCTTTCTTTGGCTATGTTATTTCAATAAGACATAATTGCTTGGTTGGTATGCTCAAGTATTATTGTTTTTA
>JAHIAM010002547.1:0-40610 GCA_021605205.1 Aegilops longissima | reverse complement strand
AGACGCGTTACTCCATTGTATGAAGGATGCAGGCCCGAGGATACCCGCCTGAAAGTAACGCCATGGCTCGAGATGAAGGTAAAACATAAATGACCGACGACGATGCTTCGACGAGAACATGTCATTCTCGCACGAACGCTTCCCAAGGGGAACAAGTGCCCGACCAGCTTGGAGGAGGCGAAGAAAATCGCGGTGTCCTCTCGGATTTACCGCATGTGAAATACCATGTGCATGAACAATTGCATCATTTATCGGGACGAGCACGCGAGAGACACAGAAGTCGTCAGAAAGGCAAAAAGGCCAAGAAGACCGGAAATGACTACCTCCCCGCGGCTTCACTCTAAGTCGAGGAGATCGAGCAGTTTTTCACCTGCCTCCTAGGAGTAAAACTTCCTTACGGTTACGCTGGAAGATAAGCAGATACCTAGACCCAGCGGGCGAAGTTCGGGATGAAGTCTCACGACTGTCCACGTACGATGACGCAGATATTTCCAGCCAGTAACTGGTGGATCATGGACGCGCACGTCCGTGGAAACGCTATTTGGCCTATGCAACTTTTTTGACGCCATCTCTAAGTCGATTGGCGGAGGCAACTCGTAAGGCTACAGTGAAGAGATCGGTGATACTATGCGAGCTTGAGATGTACTTCCTGCCCGCATTCTTCGACGTTATGGTGCATCCGCTGGTCCATATAGTGGAGGATATCATCCAACTTGGGCCGACGTCCTCGCACGCGATGATGCCATTCAAAGGATGAATGGTGTCATCAAAGGATACGCTCGCAACATGTCACGCCCAGAGGGAAGTATAGCCAGGCTTTCTCGATCAAGAGTGCATCTCCTATCGCATTTAATTATCTAGGCATTGAGAACCCCGCTGGTCTCGCCTCAATCAACAGCACCTCGGCAGGCTCGCTGATGGGGTCACCGTGAGGGTCGCCATAAATGCATGTCGACTTAGAGGGTCGACTCACCGACTTTGAAAGAGCAAACCTAGTCGCGCTACAACACATAGACGTGGTCGATCCATGGGTGGTAGAGCACAAAACCTTTATTAAGAAGACGGCAATGACCGAGGCCAACAGAGGACTCGGACGGAGATATAATCAAAGAGCACAACTCATGTTTCACGCGTTGGTTCAAGCAGAAGCTTCGTCTGCATCTTTACATGAGGATTCTTCCGCTGAAGAACAACTCATATTCGCCTTTGTCACAGTATGCCCGAGCACAACCTCGATGACCTATGAGGCGCATTTATATCAACGGCTACACATTCTACACCGAGGCCAAGGACATGAAGAGCGATGGTTATCGAACTCCGGGTAACGGCGGAATCCTACACCGTAATGACAAGGATGATACTACGAAGGATCGAGGAGATCTGGAGCCGAGCTATACCGGAGAGAAGGTCCCGATGTTCCGGGTCGATGGGCGAAGAGCGCCCTAAAAGAAGACCGTATTTCACCACCATGGTTATACCCGGCCAATCCAAGATCATGGCGCAAACGCCACCGCAAAAATGAGCCATGGGTACTGGCTTCCCAAGTTGACCAATGCTTTTTCATTACCGACCACAAAGCCCACCGTGTTGTCGGAGGAGAGGCAAAAGGAAGATCATCGGAATGGATGGAGTAGCTAATGAGCAAGACTTCGACAAGTACGGCGACCAGAGGATCGAACATGACGACAATGATGAAGTAGCAGATACACCACAAGAAGAAGCAGGACCACCCTACCTAAAGGACGTCTGCTCCACGAAGAACTCCATTTGCTAAAAAGAAGGGCAAGAAGATTGTGAACAGATAGCTAGCTAAGATCGATTGTATTTAAATCGAGTTTTCATTTCTCGATTGTATTTCATGGGCACTTTTGAACTATCATGAATATTTTTAAATTTCATGGACACTCGATCTCGATCCCTCCATCTCGATCGCTATCCCACCTCGCCTCCGTCCCTCGCCGAGCACCCCCGTCCACCGCCGCCGCGCACCCCTGCACCTCGATTCCCTACTCAACCGCACGACTCTCCGCACCTCCCTACTCAACCGCCACACTTCGAGACTTCAAGACCTCCCCGCCCACCGGCATTACTGTTTGATGATATTTTAAAAAATTATTACTATCTTATAAAAATATTACTGTTATGATTTAAACAAGTTTGAACATATTTAAACTCAAATAAGTATCAAACAACATTTTAAATGCATAAAAAAATTGTGGAGCTCGAATCGAACGCAGACCTCCCGTGTGAGAACTGTCACGACTACCGAAAGCTAGTAGAGGGAACTTGATGTGGATCAGGTCGTGGAAGATAACCTGCTGGCTCGAAAGTAATAAAAATACTAATGGCGCACTGGCGCAGGTGCCCATTAGTATGGATGTACTTATGGCGCACCGAGGGTGGTGCGCCATTAGTATTGTGCCGCCCCATCCATATTTCCTCCCCGCCGCCCAAACCTATCCCTCTCTCCCTCGCCTCGCCGATCCCTCTCTCTCTCTTCCGACGCCGCTGCTTCATTACCGACGCCGCTTCGACGCCGCCGACGCTGACGCCGCTTCGACGCCGCTTTGAGGCTCGACGCCGCCCTGACGCCGCCGACGCCGACGCCTGACGCCGCTGTTCTCACGCCTCGACGCCGCCTGACGCCACCGAGGAGCACGACCAAGCGCAGAGCACGGCGTGCGTGTGGCTACCCCACCTCCTCTTCTTCATCGACGGCGTGCCTGCTCAGGACTACTCCACGAGAGGACTAAGTGAGCAGGATCTCAAGCCTAGTACTACAATTCATAGGCAAGATCTCTTATAGGACATATATATTGCTGCAAAATTATAGTTCTCTCTCGCCACAAGAATTACTTTTTGCAGTTCTCGAATCAGAGCATTGTGTGCAAAGCACTAGCACGTGGACTAGTTCAAGATACCGTATAGCTGGGCACACTTGTAAATTGGTGTTATACCGAGAGGTAAGGATGGTAGTTGCATCACCGAGCTATGTGTAGTTGGTGTAGCAACCGAGAGGTGTGTCTAGTTGCATCAGCTAGGCTATGTGTAGTTGATTTAGCAGCTGAGTTATCTTAGTTTTAAGAGTTGTTCATGGTTCTTTGTAAGATATCTAAGTCTCTGTGGTCAGATCGGTCGATCATAGTCATAATTCGTGAAATAAAATAAATCGCTGGTAGATTATATGAGCCTTCTCTTCAATCTTGATGGTGTGTGATCATCATGTGTCCTTGATTCTTGTTCATAACGATTTGTTGAACTTCCACGACAGTCTGATCAAGGATTCACCGAGCTCTCTACCTTAATTGATTGGTCTCTTGACGAGAGGTGAAATATTTCAGTGATTAGTTTGCACAGATTGCTCTCCTCATGGTGTGTGTGGCATCATCGTGATTTTGTTCACAATAATTTGCAAACCAGGCTCGATCCTTTGGCAATTGCTTGGTTTTGGGCTGTCAGGAGGCTGGCCACTTTATGCGTCCCCATAATATAGCCCTGTGGTTTCTTGGTGGTGGTGATTGAATGCCACTAGCACTTGTCTCTCTCGCTAAGCAAGGCCAAATCAGACTCCACCAGCCAGCCGTGTTACTAGCTGATTTTCCACACCTAAACTTGGCTGGCTGTTGATGCATCTCGCCAACAACCATGCCGAGGGGAGGAGAAAATAAATTAGTAGTATGAGAGGTAAGTGATGTTTAGACTTGGAGCAAACCAGATAGCTGGGCACACTTGTAAATTTACAATAATGTACACACCATAGATATTGATTTTCTCATTATGATCTCAAGGTTTGCGCCACAAAGTTGGTCACGGAGTTGATACTACACGATCACCCATTGCATGGAAGTGTTTTTGTAAGGAACTGCATGTAGGTATTGGTGCCGAGGCTGAATGTAAAGAGTTATTCAGTCTCGTGTGTTGTCTTTCCCTGAAATGTTCAGATAAGTAATACACATAGAGCATCAAGAATATGTGACCCAAGGCAAAGAAAGTCAAACAAACCCAAAATTGGTTCAGTTGCAAACCATGTTACCCACATTGACCCAAAATTGGTTGAATTGCAAACCATGTGACCCAGATTGACCCAAGAATACAATGCTTGAATTGTGGCTAAACCGAGAACATGTGGCCATGTTACCCAAAATACAAAGGCACCTAGTTTTCCCAATGCCTTTATTTTTCTGCTTGCTCACTACTAGATGAAATGTCAACCTGCATTTTCCATTTCGCCTCCATCTAGCTGACCTCGTGTCGCCTCGCCTGCAGGTAGAGCTGCTGGCAGCGAGCACTCGTGACGAGGACGCCGCCGGAGAGGAGGGCCACGTCACCGGCTCGACTGGTGGTGCTTCAGCCTGCCACAACAAACATAGGTGAGTCCCCCACCCCTTCTATTCTTCCTCCTCTCTCGTCCTGGCTGGGTCAAATGCAATGGGAAATAAGTATCAATCTTTCTCAACTTCAAAATTTGTTTATGGCACCAAGGTTCAAAGAGCACATCAAATCTAACATTTTTTAGCCTAGTTATCACCTGTATGTACAAAGGGTAAGATACATGCTCATTCTATTCTAGCAGCAAGTTCTCTAAATCAAACAAATCTTATTTTTTCTTTCAAGATACATAGATACATACATACATACATGCTCATGAGTGAGCAGCGAAGTTCTTCAAGATACGGATTTTTAAATCATGAGCGAAAGCAGGACTTTCTCAAGATGCTCATGTATATATCAAATCAAAGGTCCAGAATTTGGTGCATCAGAGTACTTGCTTTTCCACTGCACTCTCTATACACCTACTAGTAACATGTACCGTTTTACTCTTTGTCGGTATTACAATCTCAAATGCAATATTACCTCCTGCAATTTCCAAATTTACATAGTACTAGTCTGTTAATACTTGTTTTGAGGGTACTTTTACTTCTTCTTTCCTGAGTTTTATTAGTGTACTTTTACTGTCCTCTATAGGTTTGCACTATGTGTTTTTGTGCCATGTCGCACTTTGGGCATTAGAGGATCTTTTGATCGTGATAGTTTCTCCGGAGACCATTTCTTTTGATAAAAAGTACGGGTGGGTGGGCCTGTGTCGATGATTCCTTATAGCCCAAAGAACCACACCATCTTATACCACTAGGGCAATATATCCATTCGAGGGGGCAGGAGAGGACTATATGTAGGCCCATCTCCGATATCCATTTCCACAATGCTCAGCTAGGGAATTTATTAGACATAAATATTAAATGTTGCAACATTTCAAACACACCTGAAATATCTTTTGTATGCATGCAACATCATTCAAATATTTTTCCCATAGTTTGTCAAAAGGCTGCAAAAATATCACTATATTTTTAAAAGATAAATGCAACAAGAAAAAAGTCAAGACAACGAAGATGACCAAGGCAACAAAAAAGTCGAAACATCCCATGGTTTCCAGAATTTAAAAGGAGTTCATTTGGTTCGCTTCTATAGTGCTTAAGAGTATTAGTGCTACTGCTATTGAGTAAAATAAGGAAAAGACAAGCAATGTGAAAGAATCAGACACGGTGGTAGAGAGAAGTTCCTTCATTTTTTTCTAAGTGCACCGCAAAAAAGACTTGTTCCTTTGTGCACCATAAGTAAAACTAGCTAATTTTATGAAAATGTATCATGTCACCGTCTGCGTGACTCTCTTTTAAGTCCACATTCTGTTGGTGGCTCGTTAACTCCTAGGGTTTTAGCAGTTATGTATAAAAAACATTCTGATCCAGATTGCTTGTAGTGGTTTGTCCAAAATGTTGAATGATACTGCTTGGAGATGCATATATTGTTTCACCTCTTCACATGCCAATGTATTTTCCATGTTGTGATGGAGGCCTTTTTGCCTTGTCCACCCGAGAGGCCCTTGAGTTTGCTGGAATGTCGATTAACTCCGCTCCAAAGAATTGGTATTTATATGTCCTATTTTCAGCAAAGGTCATGCTGAAATTTTCCGTGAATTTTAGCATGACTTTGCTAAAAATAGGACATATGGGGTACTTGTGACTAATGCATGGGCCGGGTACTTGTGACTAATGATGAAAGCTTAGGCTTTTAGGGTGCCTCGGCCGAAAAACCCTCAATGATAAAAGCTTAGCTTTTAGGATGCCTCGTGTCGATAAACCCTAAATGATGAGACCATGATCTTGTTCCTTGACAATAACCAACTTTTTGACCAAACTTTGTTCCTATTTAGAGAGAAACATGGCCAACAACGATGAGGCCGGGGTTCAGGGCAAGGCATTCTGGGAGCTGTCCCAGAGATGGAGGAACAACTCACTTGTATGAGGACGCCGCTTCCCCACCGATCCCGAGACCACCGATGGTACCGAGGATGACCCCACCGATGCCACCACCGATGGTGCCGCCGAGGATGCCACCATCGATGATGGCGGCGCACGCACGATGGCAGCCAACCAAGAGGCAACGAAGGACTGGCGCCGACTGCGTTCGCACCCTCAAGGAGGAAGTTATCAAGTGGATTCCGACGGAATCCAACGGCGCCCAAACGAATAGTCAAGGGTACTCGCCAGCTCGGTGCATTCTCCGAGCACCGCCTCGATCAACACCGAGAACCCGAGGCATCCCGACCGAGGGAATTTGCGCAACCTCCTCTTCACGGTTGCACGAACGATACAAGTTCCCCGCTGAATTTGAAAACACAAGCCTCAAAGGGAATAAAGTGAACAATGCTGCCCTCACGAAGATGAGCAAGGCCCTGTCTACTTGGAAAAGCAATGTGAAGAGAATGATCGAGAAAGGTGAGAGTTATGAGAAGATCAAGGAGAAAATCCTTCGATCACCAAGATGACTACAACGACTTCAAGATCAATTGCTCGAGCACCGCAAACTCCCAATCAAGTCAGTGGGGAAAGAAATGCGGAGCTGAACTTAGGGAACACACACTGTCCCGCGACACAGAGTAGCGGAGCCTATATGGGACAAGGAGGAGGTGGACTGCGTTAGCAAGGCCTACCGCCTCTTCGATAAATACGGTGACAAGCAGTATCAGAACTTTGTCGTGGCCCGCACAAGAAGGACCCAAACAAAGGAGCTTACCACGGATCCAAGACCAGGGCGCTTGAGCTTGTTCTCGTAAGGAATACACCCCGCGTAATTAGCTCCATATGGTTGCATTCTAATTAATGAAGCCAAATTTCTAAATGGTTCACATTCCTTCCGCAGCGATCAAAGAAAGCAGTAGCGCGGGTCCTTACTAAGAGCAACCCTTGGGACACCACTCTAAATAGGGCGTTGAATGTAATGAAGAACAAGGATAAGCTCAAGAAGTCGACGCCACCGGTCGTGGTGGCTGCAAAGGCTTGTCGACAAAATGGTCGCCATACTATAACACCGTGGGCTAAAGGAGAAAAGACCAGCTCGGAAAGCCAGCGCCGAGGTTCAAGAACTCAAGGCACAGTGGCGCGGATTCCGGAGATTGTCCAAGAGCAAGTGCAACAACAACTCGGAGCGCATTTATCACCACCATTGTGCCTACCTTGATCGAGGGGTTGAGGCGGATTGCGGGCGCCAACAGGGGCCGCCCCCGATTCCTAGCTTCACGGCCAGCAACTCGCTGAACGCGATGGCGGGGCCATTGGTGTCTCCGGCGGAGGCGGCATTGGTGTCTCCGACGCCGGCACGGGAGCTTAATGCACCCGGTGTACGCCGCCGCCACCTCTCGCAGCAAGCGCCCTCCGTTAACTCGCACGCCGCTGGCGGTGCTCGACATTAGCCGAGCTCGACGCCATCATCACGGTAACTCACTGCCTCTCTCGCCGAGGACTTCATCTCTTGTTTTGATTGGGCATCCTCGACGCCCTACATGTTTTCGCAGGGCGCCGCCGACGCATCGCGCACTCTCCCGCACTTCGTGAACAACGAGTTGGTCGATGTCGCCAAGGGCAAAATCGCTCAACCGGCAACCCTTGTTTCACGGTACCCAGATGCCACCCAACTTGTTTAGGGTTCAACTGTTCGGTGCTGCCAGGCTGCGACGAAGTTGTTACCTCCGATTCACCCGGCCGGGCCGACGATGATGACGTGATGACCCTCGCCACGCCTCGAGCTGGCCTCGCTGGTCAAGAGCCGATTCATTTAGGGCGGGGACACCACCCCAAAGACAACACCGCCAATGTGGTTGGCGCTAAGTCGGCCCCATGGCAAGACCGCCGAACGGTGCCGGACATCCCTATGCCATCGATCCAAACATGCATATGGCACAAGATCGTAACGACGACGACGACGATACATTTGGGAACGCCGATCAGTACTTTGCCGATCATGGGTACGGTGTCGACTTCATGGGGCCTCCTTCAAGAACCCAACCCAACAAAAAGACGGCGCGATCTAGCTGGTACCGCTGGAGAAGCCAAGTTGCAACAGCATCGCCATCGCTCAGCTCAGCTCGTGAGACGCCCACCTGCCGACTTCACCGAGCCTCGAGTAGGCGAGGTGCGTAAATATTATCAGCCCCAACACACTCAAGAAGGCGGTCTGTGAGCGAACTCGTCCCATTACAGAGAAGAAGAAGGCACGCAAAAGAAAGACTAATAAGGGTGCGGCCAGCCGCACCGAGCAATGATCCATGCTCGTGACGGGCCACCTTCACCGAGGATATCTCGAGGAGGGTGCATGTGGCGGTAGGGCGATGCTACCGACAAATATGCTCAATGCTGCAACCGTGCTATGCGGAGTCTGCATGATGTGTTCTTTCTTTGGAGAAGCGCGCCTCGTAGAGAGAAGGATGTGGCATACCCGGTTTCGCGCTAAGGTGCCAGAGGGCAAGGGCTTTGTGGATAACTCCATCGGGCGACGATCGCCCCACGGTTTGATGACATCCACGCTTATGTTGAACCTTCATCCGCTGCACTACACCTTTGTTCGCTATTTTCGCGAGTATGGAGATGCGGATCATTCGCGACAAGACCCCGGACATCGTGATAGTCGACTCTTCTACATGCGCAAGCAAGATCTTGGGCAGCGCTGGGACCGCAAGTCGCGAAGTTCTTACTCAAGGCGCCATTCGCAAACCAAGATAAGGATAACTTCCTCGCCTTACTTTCCCGAGTAAGTCCTCCTCAACCGCCCGTAACATATGAATTCTTAGATTTCGATCGCTTTTCTTTAACATTCCGTGTTTTCTCAGTGACACACATTGCACGCCATCCTCCTAAGCCCCAAATATTCCATGGCCACGATTTCGACCCGGACCGTCATTTAACATAGACTACACAAATGTCAAGAAGGTTCTTGATGATGTTCTCCCTGCCACGCCAAATCTGGAGGCACCTTCACCAGCCTATTCGTAAGCACGCAGCACGTGTTCTCCCACAATACGACGCTCGCTGCTGCCAAGCAGTCACCGGGCGGTCGGCGGTGCCTACTACGCCATCCATCACATGCGGGTGATCGACGACCATCATCAACTTCTGCCACCGAGTAAACTCAAAGATTGGGCCGCGAGTGTCGGCATCCAGACGCGACATCGACAAGAATTCTTTCAGATCCAAATGGAGTTTGCGGAAATCATCCATCAAGATGTCCTTCGCACTGGGGCAGTTCTACCTCAGAAATCAACCGTCCAACAAAGGACATCGACATAATGCTACAAATGCAGGCTCGACAACACCTGTTATTTCATGACTCCCACGGTAGACGGCGGCTTCATCCACGCCCGTCCCTTGAGTCGAGTCGAAGCAAAGTGATGTCAGGTCTAGTTCTCAAACATCGATTGGCTCATGTTGTAATTAAACTTTAATGAACTTGTAGTATGTCTCTTTGGTTTCGAGAGTCGCTCAACTTAGATGTAATCGATGCTATTAATGTCTTGCTTTTCTTCCGATCGCTCGCTGCATACTTATATATTGCTTATGTATTGTCTGTGAATTGGTACTAACGCTTGCTTGGCTAGTGCATAGCGATGCCGTCGATGTCGGTACAAGGGTAAGGTTCTGAGTTCACGACGATCGGGAGGAGTGTCGGAGACAGGTTCACCGATTCAGCAAGTAATAGCTTACAAAGGGTACACCACTAGGGCCGAGGCCAATCTAGATACGCCCGCCATCTAGCGGGAGAGGGAGGAGCGTTGAGGAACCGGATGAAGACGAAGTTTCATCGTGATGATGCTCATCGTGATGACCGCAGCTCTTCTATTTGATGGTAGTTTAGATGATCGATATCGACTTGTAATGTGAAGACAAACTCGCCACTCATGCGTCTCGAGACTTGTAATATAATGTTCTATCTTTGTTCAGTCTTTTCAATTTGGAGACTAATATGATGAATTGTATTCGAGACTAATATGATGAATTGTATTCAGAGACTAATCTTCTATTGTATTCAATGAATCTGTTGTTGATGTGTGCTGTCTATGTTTTGTCAAATTATACATTTTGTAACCTGTGCAAAAAAAGAAAATAAAAAAATAAAAAAACCTAATATTCATACTAATGGCGATCATTATAAGGCGCCATTAGTATGCCAAAGGATACTAATGGCGATCATTGAACAAAGGCGCCATTAGTATGCCGGGTTACTAATGGCGATCTTGTTGTTGTGCGCCATTAGTATGCCAAAGCACTTGGGTATACATGGCCCTCGAGGCATACTAATGGCGAATCGTTGATATACTAATGGCGATCCGAGGTCCGCCATTAGAGCATCAGATATTAATGGCGCACCAGCTGGTGCGCCATTAGTAAAATATACTAATGGCGTGGCACTAATGGCGCACCACTAATGCGCCATTAATGGCCAAATTAGGTGCGCCATTAGTAGGCCTTTTCCTAGTAGTGATGATCAGCAGTCTTCATTGTCCACAACTTTGCCCTTTCAACGGTGGTGGTGGTGTTTAGTGTTTTGGGACATGCATAATAAACTTAATAAGCATGTTGTTGGAGTAATTACTAGAGGTGGTAAATGACTCAGAGCCGTTGTATCCTCGAGGGTCAACCTAAAAGAACTGAAAAGATTCTTAGAGATTTAATGATAGTGCACCTAGTTCACCCATGAAGAAAAGGAAAAAGAATAGGAATAAACCTTGAATGCTTTTAGTGAACCCGTAGAAAAAACATGTTGAGAATCATAATGATGTTTCTAATTCTGATGCCGAGACACAATCAGTAATGAGCAAGAGCCTAATGATGATGATGTTATTGATAATAATAATGATAATGGTTCTCCACCCAGTATAATAATGAACCTAATAATGAGGCAGAGATAGAACCTGAAGTTGAGCTTGATGACCCACCTCCTAAAAGTAAGAAATATGATAAAGAGATTTTGTTGCTAGGAAGCATTGTAAAGAAAGAGCACCATGGGTTCAAAAACTCATGCCGCTTCCTAGTAAAGCTTTGAAGTCAAAGGATAAAGATTCTTTAATCACTTTGTTAAATTGCTTAGACCTTTATTTTCTTCAAGTACATTTGACTAATGAAAATCCCCCCATATGCTAAATACATGAAATGTATTGTTACTAATAAAAGAAATATTCTGAGGCTGAAATTTTGACTATGCTTGCAAATTATTCTTTCAATGAAAAATACGTGAAAAGTTTGGAGATCCAGGGATACCTACTATAGCATGCTCTATTAAGACTAATTATGTTAAAACCGCTGTATGTGATTTAGGAGCTGGTGTATGTGTTCTACCCTTTTCTCTTTATAAAAGGCTTAACTTGAATAGGTTGATGCCCACTAGAATTTCTTTGCAAATGGTCGATAGATCCGCAACTATTCCTTGGTGTTTGTGAGGATGTTCGTTATGGTTGCTAATGTTATGATATTAATAGACTTTGTTATTCTTGATATGCCGAGGACTACAATTAGTCGGCTATCCTTGGAAGACCTTTTCAACAATCGTAAGGGCTCTTAGTGATTGAAATAGAAGCAAGATCATTTTTCATGTTAATGCCAATGATCATAATGATTTATTTTTCGAGGAAGCCAAATAATGTAATCAGTCTCAATTCTATCGAAAAATTGTGACTATCACTATTGGAGACTTTGAATTTCCTCTTATGATTCCCGAAACGAAATATCAAACCATTATGATTGGAATCATGCCTATCCAAGTTGATGTAATTTAGTGCTATACAAAAATTCTTCGATTTTACGTCACTTGGAAATAGTTCGTTAGTAAGACTTGATCAACCTTATTAATGGATTGTTTTTGAGAAGCATATGATCGATGAATTTTGTAAGTACAAATTTCTGTAACTTCACTTTATCCTCTGTTATTATTAGTTTTAATAAAGTTCAAATAATCTAGAATACCATGGTTAACCTGTTCTCTGAGTTTTCTATGCAATAAAAATGACCCAAAAATAAAATTTCTCAGAATGTCCTGAAAATTTAGTATGATTTTTTTCTAGAATAAATAAGAATTCCTGCTACTGAACACACCTAGGGGGGTGCACTAGTTCGCCACAAGCAATGCATGGCGCCATTCACCCCCAAAGCATCGCAGACACGGGTTCGGGGGCCCACGGGCACCAATCACTTGGTGCCCGTGCCCACAGCCTTCTTCCACCTCCAGAAAAATTCATTCATGCTTCCTACACTACAAAAAAAGACACATCCGTGACATTTTGGGCTGAACGAGATTTTTCTCATCATACATATGACACTTCTATGACGATAATTGTGACAAAACCCAGATCATCATATATGTGGTGGGCTCCTACTTATGAAAAAATCATGACAGAAAATGGGCTTTTCGCCTTGGGCGGGCCGGAGACGCAGCTGCATGACATTCTTTGGGCTGTCCATGACAGAAAAAATCATGGTAGAAGCGAGGGGAGGAAAATTTCGGGAGTTACCGTTATGGGAGGTCGGGGTC
This sequence comes from Aegilops longissima, assembly GCA_021605205.1. Lineage (NCBI taxonomy): Eukaryota > Viridiplantae > Streptophyta > Magnoliopsida > Poales > Poaceae > Aegilops > Aegilops longissima. The sequence goes on along the minus strand of JAHIAM010002547.1, from coordinate 27,758 downwards.
GAGCGATGCGATTTCTCTCGTGACGTGACGCTGCAGGTGCGTAGGCGCTATTCTAATCAACCCGAGCGAGGCGTTGGTTTCAATCAACCCGAAGCGACAGCATTGCAGGCTACGCTGCATCGAACCCAAGCGATCGATCGATGGCTGTGAATCGAACTCCGATGGAGCGATTCTTCGCCATCGCCGCTAATCAAGCCGATCGATGCTGCTCCGGATGAACAAAGTGAGGTTATGGGGGGGGTTGATGAACAATGAGCGGTGGCGCTGTTTCCGGATGAACAGAACCCGTGGTGGAGGGCTGGATGAACAGAGACGGTGGAGGGGTGGCCGTGAGGTGGTTGAACAGACCTCGTGGTGTGGAGGGCTGGATGAACAGAGACGATGGAGGGTGCCCGTGGAGGGGTGGTTGAACAAAGAGCCGTGGAGAAGCGCGTGGAGGCTGGATGAACAGAGCTCGTGGAGGCCGGAGGAGGTCGACAGAGCCTGTGGAGGCCGGAGGAGGTCAACGTGGAGATGAACAGATCCGTGGAGTCCTGCTTATGCGACGCCACACCCTCCCGGCGAACAGACCTCTGCTCGGACTGTGAAGGCCCAACACAAGTCCGCTTGGCCCATTTTGCGGGTACGCCACACTCTCCCGATCAACAGACTTCGCTTTCGATCAGGAAGTCCGCTTCTCCGCTTTGGCAGACGCCACACCCTCCCGATAAACAGACCTGCTTCGCTGATCGTAGGAGGTCTGCTTCTCCGCTTTTGGCGGACGCCACTTCTCCCGGCGAACAGGATCCTGTCAACGTGGCCGGTCGAACACATGGCCGCTTCTCCGCCAGCGGTACGCCAGCCTCGCTTCCATCGCTCGCCCGGCCCAAGCCTCCCGGCGAATACGACCACGCATTCCATTCCCGACCAGCCGGTTTGGCTCTCATGAAAACGGCGACGACGCTGTTTCCCGCTCCGACCCGCCATGTACACGAGCCTCGCCAGACGTATGCGTGAGTAGGCGTTTCGAGACCACGCCCATATGTACACATACTTGGTCAGATTTTCTTTTTGCACTCGCCGCCGTGACGACGCGGTCCATGCTACATGCACGCTTACTACTTACACGCGGCGCGGCTCTATAACGACTCAAGATGTACGCATATCGTCATGTACAGAATAACAACACCACGTGACGCTTCTACCAGTGTGGGTCTCGACCGCCGACACTTCCTGCTCTACGAAGATGTAGCGGTGGGTCCCAGCAATGTGGGGCGAATCGCTTTGGGGTTTTTTTGCCCGAACGCACTTCCTTGTGCGGAAGATGTAGTTGGTGGGTCCCAGCAGCTGGGGGCGAATCGCTTTTTTTTCGGACGCACTTCCATGGGCGAAGATGTAGCCGGTGGTCCCAGCAGATGTGGGAAACGCTTTTTTTTGCGAATATGATGGCCTGTCCGGTGGGTCCTACTGCCGTGGAGGAATAATTATTTTGCGCTGTATAAGGAGGCACTTCCTTGTCGTGGCTGTGGACCCAGCTGTCAGCCTCTCCACGCACACCCACGCTCGATGGAAGCCATTCCTTGACCACGCCTCGACCACGCTGACCATGCCGCCCAAGAGCACCAGTATGTGGACGACACGGCAGGCCTAGGAAGGGGACGACACGGAGCCGGGAAGACGCGGCAGTGGATGCCGACGCCAGAGGAGTATGAGGGTTCACCTGCTCGGCCATGGCGTGAGGCTACCGCTGCCGCAGAATAACAGGGGTGTGGGTGCATAGAGGGATGGCCCGCCAGCGGTGGGAGTAATAGGGGTGTGACCTCTCAAGCGCATCACGCCGGGCCACGGGCAGCAGGAGCAGCGGCACGACCGGGCACGCTGCTTTGGGCGGCCGGAGCAAGAAGACCAGAGGTTGAAGAAGCACTCACGACCGCTGGATGGACATCGACGGCCACCGGAGCTAGAATCGCTCATATATTGACTAAAGTTGACAAAGGCCTCCGTCCCCACCAACTCAGAGGCCCACAAGTCAGCCTCCCACCAAGGTTGGTCCCAAAACTAGCAGGGGTATTCATTTTTTGTGCGTAATAAGGAGGCACTTCCGGTGGGTCCGAGCTGACAAATGGGGGAACGCCACGAATACGGGGTCTCACTTGTGGGTCCCAAGAGTCGTGGGAAACGTTTTCAGGAATACTGTGGCCCGCCCAAAGGGTCCCAATTTTGTCGTGGAGGAATAATTATTTTCCGCGAATAAGGAGGCACTTCCGCGGCGCTGTGGGACCCAGTCACGCCTTCCACGACAAAGATTTCTTCCGATGGAAGTCGGTCGTTGACTACATTGAGCACGCCACGAGAGCACCACGGCGGTGGACGACGGCGCAGGCCTAGGAAGGGACGACGCGGAGTTGGGGAAGAGCGGCAGGGAAGCTCGCGGAGAGGAGTACGATGGTTCACCGTTCGGTCATGGCGGTGAGGCTGCCGTCATAACAATGGGTGGGGTGAGTAGAGGGATGCCCCGCCGCCGTGGGAGTAGTAGGGGCGCCGAGGCTCACGGCAAAGACAGCTGGCCGCTGTATATGGGAGGTGCGGTCTACCGGGCTGCTTTAAGGCGGCCTGAGCAAGAAGATCGAGATTGAAGAAACACGACGGCCGCTGGATTGACATCCAACTACGCCTCGTCTAGAATCGCTTTGTTGACGTAGTATATAATAACTAAAAAATCTTGCATACGATAAACTAAACAGCCCACAAGTCACAAGCTCTTTTTAATAATTTATATATAGCTCATGGCAACTTCTTATGCAATTTATTGCGTCGCTTTTTTGTTATTGGTTAGGGCCAATTTCGATATTTCGGGTTCCAAACAATTTTTAATACCAAATGTCGAGCTAGATTTAAAGTACTTTGAAGATATATTTGAATTAGGTTAATGCCCAAAGGAAATAGGAATCAAAATGTGAAAAATCAGAAATTATAAAGTAATTGCCTATTTGTCATCTGCTTTTATATTTACAACCCATTTCATATTACTTTCAAGATTTGCAAGCCCTTGAAAGAGTTGCAGCCCATCGTGCGTAGAAAAATAAGTAGGCCTCGGATTGGGTATTCTTCGTAAAAATAAACTGGCTCATTTTCACAAAGAAAAATATCGGCTGGTCACATGGTGACCGTAAAATATAAGCTCGGGCTAGACGGCCACAACCAGCTCAAACCTTGGTCCGCCTCAACAATACCAAATAAAAAAAATATCGCCGAGTAGCTACGCCCCTGTGTCACCGATCTTGTGTTGTTCTCTTGTCTATTGACTATATACGCCACAATGTCGTGGGTCCCGTATGTCAGAAAACACTAGGAGGAAGCATTTTATTTTTCCATACGCGACGCAGGGCCCCTACCGCTCATCCTTCCATGTACTTCGCCGATTCCTCGTTGTTTGTTGACCATGTTGACAACGTGAGAGGGTGGCGCCGCTGAAGAAGCTCACCAAAGCGCCGCTGAGGACGCCGACGTTAACGATTTAGGGACGGGGGCGGCGATGCGGCGCCGAGGCGCAGCCAGCGTGGAGGCGGGAAGGCGGAGCTACGGCGCTGGTTTGGTTTTGGCGATCGGAGGAAGACAGATCAAGAAACACGATCAGTAAAGCAGCAGGATTACTTAACAACCTTAATCAAACCAGCAGGGCACTTAACAACCAAAGTCGAAAGTAGTATGAGTACTTATACAGTTCAACCGCATAAAGCATGCCTCAACAATGCTACTTTTGCTACAAGCTAACTAAGGGTGAGGCCGCCAAGGCCTGTGCACCACCCCTGCGTGATCCACAACCTTTCCGAAAGCGGCATCATCTCGCAACATGGCCAATAAACAGGATATTCGCTTAGAGCCATGGAAAAGCATGAACATAATCTTCTGTCCTATTCTCCAAGATGGACGGGCCTTCATCATCCGAGACAACCCACTAATAAGTATCTTTTCACCTCCAAGGGGAATTGAGTAGGTCGACATAAACATCATGTTGTGACCAAGCGCAAGTCCTGACCCACCATGGTGAGGCATATGTATAGGAACAATAGAACTCAAGAGTTCCTGCTTTCAAGAAGATCACAACTGTAAAACTGTATAAGCAATAGTTTATGAACAAATATATATAACATAAAACAGCTCGCACTATAAGTTTCTCACAGTTGGACCTGTTCAACAAGTGCAGCAGTGGCACACATATCCCATGCCGCTTCCACCATTGAAACGCCCCCACAAGGACCTCAAGACGATCAATAAAGTGTAGGAACTTGTGGATGTCAATCCGTCAACTTCAGCGCCATTAGCAACAGCCGAAGTTATTACAGAGTAACAAACGAGCAGATCGCTTAACTCTGAAAAACCTACACGCGCACACCAATTATAAGAAAATATTAGTTAGAAGTAGCATCTTCGTGAGAGATTCGTTGCTACTTCTAAAGTTAAATTGTGATTAGTTAGAGAGAATAGGTGGATTAAGAAGTAACCGAGGCACCAAGCAGGAACCAGATACAAAACCAACATGGATGAACAATTGGAACGACGTCGGGGTGGAAGATCGCAGTGAAGATGAGAGCAGGTTCTGCTATTTCCATCAACATTCGTGGCGCCTAACTTTCAGTCCGAACACTTGAGAAGTGTATCCAAGTTCGCCATAAAAAGCAGCGATCTTCTTGGTTCATGAACCCAACTCGAAGTAATATCCATGGCTTTTCTTCATTGTGACCATTAAACTAGTGTATTCAGCTATGGCAAGGCCGAGCATCTTGAGTACATGTGTTCTGGCAGAGTAAATAATACACTCGCAGAAAAATAATATGACAACACCGCATGTTCAAAAACCCCCACCCTCCCGGATAGAGAAGAGGATTCTAGGAACATACTATGCACGCTTCAAATGCTGTGGTAGGATGAGAAGGAACAAGTGTGGCTCGGCACGAGGGCGCAGAAATCTGTAGGGTACTCAGACTTTGGGCACCGCAAATCAAACACACTAGATTCAAGACGAAGAAAAATGCATCAACATGCGCGGCTGCCATCCTAGGATTACCTGTGACCAAGGGACTTGATTTATCGGGATGGATGAAGAATTCAGACTGGTCTCCATGAGAAAACCCTATGCAATCGCCGAAGGGGTTTTCTCTAACAAGGCATAAGGGAGAAGGGAATTCAGGCCCAGTTGAAATATTGCCGCTTGTCCGTCTTCAGCCATCGCTAAAGCTGGAAAGGGGGTTGTGATTTGATTTGCTAGAAGCGACCCGACCAGACGGTCAAGCCTCCGTGTTATCGCGGCTATCCTCGGATCAAGATATGCCGCACACACAAAGACATCAATGTATATATCAAAGTGCAATCACATGTATAAATAACGTAAAATGATATATACCTCACATAAGCACTCACACTAAGCACTATATCAAAGTGCAATCTATATAACAAACATATCATTCACATAAGCACTCACACTAACAATCAAAACAAAAGAGAGAGCGAATAAGAATCAAGGAACTTCAAATAAAACTAGGGAGTCTTCTTCACAACATTCACAAAAATAGTTTTGTCTAACGGAAAATAAAACACTAAAATAACAGAGAATAAAATATAAATTTAGTTAAGACAAAAAAATTAAGTTTTTTTCATAAAGCTATTTTGAAAGTATTTTCAATTGGGAGTTAAATAGTAGAGAAATCCATTGCAAGTTATTAGCTTAACTTGAATTGATTTCACGATAACAAAATAAAATAAATATAAAACTTGTTGAACACCTACTGTTTAACTAATAGAAACCAAACATAAACTTTCTGAAATATAAAATCAAATAATTTAAAACAACTATAGAAAAGAAGTAGCTATAATTCAATAGAACTAAAACAGAATTTGTTTTACATGAAATAATAAGCTAAAATACTCAAACAATTTTGAAATTTTTACCACTGGTAAATATGATCACTAGTGATCAGTAGAAAAAAGAATCAAATAAAAATCTATTTTTAAACTCTCTCGAATAAGCAAAACAAGCTTTAATTCAAATCTGATCTAACTCAATTTTTATAAATCCAAACATAGACAAATTATATATTTTGGAAACTACAAGAAAATTGTGATCTAACGCAAAAAGAATCAGCATCATTGACTTCTAGATCAAAAGTTATAAGCTAAACAAGAACGGAACTAAATCTGTTACGGAAATAAATCTGAAAACGAAAACGGCGACGTGGGCGAGATTTGATTGGTTGTCGGTGTGCGCTTTTAGGTTATCTAGAGGACGGCCGCATTTGAAGAAAACGGTTTGGCTATTAAGGATCTATTTGGGGCCTTAGGATCAAGATCTAACAGGGTAATGGGAATAGACAAAAGAAAGAGAAAAAACAACAAGGGAGTTACCTCAGACGTGAGGCAGAGATGGCAGAAGGAGACGGCGATGTGGAGGGCTGTTCGGGCGAGGGGCGAGGTCACAAGCGAGGGTGGGGGTGGCGGAGGGGGTCGGGCGCTTGGGGAGGTTCCATGAGAGCTCCCGTGAGCGTTTAGGCAGGAAAAGGAGGACGGTGGCGAGAAGGCTACGGGCAGGAGGGGGCGTGGTGATGGGAAAATGGAACGAGGAGAGGGAGGGGTTTTATAGGCGGTCTCGGAGGTGCTGGGATGGAAAGACGAGGGAGATCGGAAGGTGGAGTTTCCTCGCTCCATGGATATGGAAAGCTTCTGTAACGTGAGAGGAAACAGAGGAAGGAGATGATCTCTTGTTGGGCTAGAATAGGAAAGTGCTTAATGGGCCAGGTTTTTCCTAATAAAAACGATTCCATTCCTATTTTTAAAATTAGGAAACTAAAACAATAAAAGGGAAATCAAATCAATTCGGAATAAAGAGTTTTTATATACTAAAATTATCAGAAAAATAAAATGTAGATGATGAGCATTATTCCACGGCCAAAATAAAAACTTTAAAAAAATGTTTTTCAGAAAATCCCTAAAGGCTTTATTTCTTTTTGCAAATAATTTTTAAATAAAAACTTTGGTTTTTCTTGGCTCAAATATTTTCAAAAATGCCCCTGATTTTGGAGGGTCATTTTCCTCCGCTCTTTCTTGCTTGCAAGAATTTATTTTTCGGGTATTTCGGGAAGAAAATAGAGAAGCAAGTGCAAATATTTGAAAGAATTAAATTGCAAAACTCCGCTCAAATTCTTTTATAGTTGAAGTAGTCATGTCATCTTCTCTCATTGATTTTAATAGGATGAATTTGAATTTACCGGAGAAGGGAAAGTCATTTTATTCCTCTCTTTCAAAAGTTTTTGAAAAGGTTCAAATTTCACCAAGTTTAATTCACTCAAGCAAACAAACAAACAATTCAATTAATTATATTAACATTCCAAAATTTGGGATGTTACACGGCTCATTGGGCATTACTGCAGCGCTACGACTGGGGTGTGTCTACCGTGAAGTTGTGCACTCTAATTTGTGCATATGGCACGGGACCCCTGCTGTCGCCAGTTCCCCACATATCAAATAAAGGAAGTAGAAAGACAGAGTAACTAGTTACACATAAATATATTTTTTGATAGAGAGATACTCCCTCTGTAAAGAAATATACAAATCTTTTATATCACAGGCTCACCTTGCCGAGAAATATACTCCCTCTGCAACGCACGGGCATTATGGGGGTTTAGCTTTTTTTATGGGGGTTCAGCTGAGAATATAATACTCAGATAGGCTCACGATTCTGGACTTTGGGTCGCAGGCCGACCCTGCATGTTTGGGGGCCCATGTGTTCTACCTCAGCGCTTTTCATATTGCAAGCGATCAACACTGCGCTGGTTTTAGATGCTGCCGCAAGGCTTAATACACAAAATTGAATAAAGCACGATAGCTGTTGGAATGAAATCGAACGACGCTCCTAACCAGCAATCAGAGTTGCAATTTATCAACGATATACCATGTGATAAATAATATCGTCGTACTACTTATACACACAGGACACTTGTTTCACCATGCCGATTATTACATCAAAATCTCTCGAGGATAGATCAGTTCGGCAGCTGCGCGTTGCCATCAAGAATTTCAAAGTTGATTTGGACCAGCTCTCCTTGCCGAGAAAGTTCGATTTTGACATCATCCCCTACCGCAAGATATGATTTAGATTTGAACCTTGACCATCCTTTAGCATCAATCATCATGCGACCATCCTTTGTACTTACGGTATATTGAGTAAGTTCATTCACACCAAGGCTGCGCATGGTAAGAGAAACTTGGCCGCGGTCGCTCGATAGTTGAACGACTCTCGCTGTTTCTAGGAAATCTCTGCTTGCAAACAAGAAGACATACCCAAACAGTTAGATCAACACAAGAATCATGTGGAAACATGGAAAGAAAAAGAACGAAGCACTTGGGCGCCAATGCTTACCAAGAAGGTGGACATGTCGGTTTTGTAAGGACTTTGGTATATGAAGTGCGAATCCATAGTACCGGGCAACGTGCACGGGCCGGACCAAATGCAAGTGCAAGTGTTGGTGCAGGTGCCGGTTGCTGCTGCCGGAGATGGTGCTCCTTGTAGAGCTGTTGCTCCTTGTAGAGCTGGTGCCGTGTCGATGCCCGTCCTCCGTAGATCAGACCGATCTCACGACGCTGTCGGTGCCCAATCCTCACCGGATCAAACCGAGTCATTCGCCGCCGCTGCTAGAGCAACCGCCGTGCTCGATCTGTGCGAGACAGCGCGATCGTGTTCTGGTCCGCTATGATCAGCTTAACTTGACTAGGATCCGTGACCGTGATCCAGTTTTTTTCTTCATTTCTTTTAAACGCCAGAAGGACTAATTGTATGCTTTTGTTAAACCAAACTGCAGTTCATCATAAGGATTCAACTTGTACTCGCATAAATGATCGATCCAATTTTTTCCAAGAATATAAGTGATGGATAGTGCCTTCAAGTATCGACACGACATAAGAAGTGAAACCTGCAAAATAGCCATCATAGAGCAAACCAAATGGTTTATTCTGTGATGAATGTCACATGGCAAAACCTGCATCGTAAAATTGCAGGAAAAGAAAGAAAACATGACATTAAATCAATAAGATTTAGACAGAAATCAATAAGATTTACTTGATGTGACACGAGTGAATCCTTACCAGGAAATCACTATGTTGAAGTACTAAAATGAAGATTGATCGTCCAACCACGCTGCGGCATGCAGGGGCCCCGCTTACTCCCACAAGGTGACAATCCAAAGGTCGTGATAAATCGTATGGACCGAACATCCATGGACTGAAATCCTGGTGGGTGCGATAAACCCTGCAATGCATACAGATATTGAGTGTAACCATAATTGATAAACCGTCTCACAAAAAATATGATTTGGATACTTCAAAATGTATAAATCTGAATTGAGTGGACAGACATTAACATAGACCGCTTGGACTGACCACACACCAAAAGCGCCAGCAGATTAATAAACAATACAGGTTCACAAACACAAATCAAGTATCGAACAATAGTACTTACTATAGACAAGCAAAGTTGCACTAACTAAACTCTCGCAGACTATTTCTTGCCACCGACTCCATGGGATGAACCCCGATAACCGATTAGGCCATGGACTTCGTGAGATGTCTACATGCACCATCACCATCTTGTCAACCTTGAGAACCTAACAGAGTGGTCTTTCCACTCATAAACATGATGATGAAGACATGCCGCATCAGATTTGTTGGGAAGCTTTATAAGAACCACACCCTTCAGAATCGAAGGCACAGCCAGGAAATTGTTGTGGTCAAGCAGCCTCGAGAACACGCCCGACAACAATGCTACAGAAAACACTAGTTCAGTGACACGTGGCATAAGGACACAACAGCTGGATAGTTCAGCAAGAGAACTCATCATCGGTCTTCCAGTTCACACGACATGACTTTGAGAACTTCATCTCCACCGGGACCTGGTTCTAATTCAAACAAAACCATATTTCATTACTACCTCCGTTCAGAAATATAAGATGATTTTCGATATTATACTCCATATATGACTACATATACACACAGAAATGAGTGAACAAAGACACTAGAACATGTCTTCAAAGGCATGAGAGCAGAGGGATTACATGCAATATCCATAACACAAGTTACTGAGGCAAATATACCTCTTAAAAGGTAGCATTGATGTTATAGTATTTTCTCCGTCTCCAAAATTCTTGTCTTAGATTTGTCTAGATACGGATGTATCAAGTCACATTTTAGTATTAGATACATCCGTATCTAGACAAATCTAAGACAAGAAATTTGGGACAGAGGGAGTAGTTGAAAGTAATCTATAAGAAATCAGTGTCAACCTCGCATGTTTTGGTCAAAAGAGGAATTTAGAACCATCATTTGGCACACTAAAATCACATGCAAGATCACCCAAAAGTTGTACTACCAGTACTAGTACTGCGTGTTAGATGAAAAAACACGATCAAGATCGAGAAAAAGATCGCCAACAAGAGACATTACCTGGACTTGCTTAATGAGGGATCCCGGAGAGGGGGGCTTGGACAGGGCGATGGCTTTGAGCTTGTCTCATGTAGTCTCAAGGGGGTGCTTGCGCTTCTTCATACCATGAGCCTCGACGGTTTTGGCTAGAGCCATAGCCATCACGTCGGCCGGTGCTCCGGCGTGCATCCAAGAGAGGAAGCAGAGAGAGAAGAGTGAAAGGCGGAACGAGATGAGGGAGAAGCGAACCGAGTGGGGGTTTTCTTCAAGAGAGGAAGCTGAGAGAGAAGAGTGAAATGATGGTTGCTTCGTCTCATCCAACTTATCACTGGAAAGGAGGGGTTTTGTGATTTGACGGCTCATTGGGCATTATCTGGCGGTTCGATCGGGGTAGTCACCGTCACTCTACTACGGAGTAATTTAGTGCATGGTGGTGGACCCAGTGTGGGCTGTCCCACACGCCGGCTAAAGTGAGTAATTTAGTGCATGGCTGGAGGAGGATCCGCATGGTAGAGCGTGTCCACTATTTTTCATTCTGAAGAAAAAAATGATTACAGCAAGCGTTTCCACTCTTACGACGGAGGAGTGCGAAACACGGCAGCCACTTGAACATACACAATGCTCCTACTACTAGGCATGTGCAGTGGTTCATACGTCAGTACTACACAATCTTGTTGCTAGTGTAGTAAGATATGACGATAACAAATGATGTTGTGCGCATGTCAACTACTCCTATATGTAACATAGTACCGCTTTTTCGACTGTCCGTTGAGAATGAACGGTGAGATCAATGTTAATGTAACTAGGTCCACAACAAGACGGAGAGTACGGTGCTACAAGACTCTACTAAACATGAACCATATGAAGCACATCCTATAGTGTTAGACAGGGTGTATGAAGGGTGCACGGATGGGAGCAAAAGTTCCCTTCGACCCACTTTTGGGTGTTTGGCAGTGCATGAAGGGTGCATGAGTCCACACTAGTAGGTTGACAAAAATACACGAAGAGGAAACAACTATATTGAGATGAGAATGCAACCAAACACACCCACACGCTTTGTGCTAAAAGGACTGATCTGCACTGCCTGAGTTTGATCCAACGGTCATGTTGCATCGAGACATGGACATGCCCATGCAGAGGGCGCCTAAACACCACCAAGTCCTCTCGCTTCGAGGCGCACGACGCTGGTGATGCAGGGTGCAACCGCCACAGAGCCCGCCCCGGTCGACGGAGCCAGCTCACAAAGACGGCGCCCAATGGCACGAATGGATTCCGTGACGGAGCCCTAAAAGGATTCGCCGGCAACGGCGACGGCAGCGCTGCAACCCTCCTCTTGTCCAGCTCAGCCCCACCATCGCTGGAGATGGCTCAGCCGGAGATATAGGTGAAGAAGGAGACCAGGTCGAAGCCGCAGCTCATTGAAGTCGACCGGTGGTCGAACGGGTTTAGCCCGACGGCCGCATCGCCGCTCCGGCACGACGGTAGGCATCGCAGCCGCAACACGGCGTGGCAACTTGGTTCACCAAGTGGCCGAGGCGATCCTCGACTCGCCACGATCGGCCCGCCGCGCCCACTGCCCCCGACGCCTATCGATCTCCCGCTCGCAGCAACGCCGCCGACGCCGAGCATCTTTGTGTGGACGCCGCCGCTTTGAAGCTCCGTGAACTCCCGCACATAACGGAGGAGCATGGCACCTCTCTCCTTGAGCTCACGGAGCTCCACGCCCTGGCCCCGAGCTCCGTGATCCTGGCATGGAGCTCCAGTGTCAGCGCCCACCTCGGACTCCGGATCTGCTGCGCCGCCATGGCACCGGTAGAAGCAATGGGAGAGGAAGCAAAGGGGGTGAAACGGCTGAAAGGCAATGCACTCTATGGGAAGGCGGAGGGAGCCAGCCGAGGAGCGGGGAATCTTTTGGTTTTCACCACGGTAAAACACCAGTCGACGACTTCTCACATCAGGGAGCAGTGGGTTTTACAGGCGGAGTCATCGTGACTAATTGCTACCGCTCCGCTCGCCAAAAAATTAAAATCCTGCCGCCAATCAAAAATTAAAAATCCTGCCGCACCCAAACACCGAGCAACGCCGCGGTGGATATTTAAATTTACCTGCCGCAAGTAGATAAAAAAGGTGAAAAACAATGTGGCGGCGGCCTAGCTAATCGGTCGAACTAGCCCAACTAGCTAGCCACCGTTTCACCGATGTACTCGGCGGAAAGGTGGTCTTTCGTGATTTGACGACTCATTTACTTGCTTCGCACTACGACCGAGGAGGACCCGAAAACGCATGTAGGGCGTCCCACGCCAGAAGAATATATGCATGCACCACCCGGAGGACCCCAAACCGCATGGTAGGGTGTGCCACGCCTCGCACGGAGGAAAATGTGCGTAAAATATATCAGATCGACTTAGTACCTATGGTTCGACTCGACCCAGCCAGTGGTCGAAAACACCCCACTAGCCACACAGCTTCATCATGCAAAGGTGGCACGGTTAGCTCTGCCTCACCAGCCACAACGCCTCTTGTTCTAGGCGATTCTTCTATTTTCCAAGCTTTTTTAGTTGTAATAACACCACGGCAAGCTAGCGCCGCCTTCGTGTGTGCCCGCAAAGGTTAGACGATGGAGAGAAGAGAGATTGAGATCGCAGACCTGGGACCCACCAGTAAGTGAGACAACGGTCATGCACGTGTTGACGAGGCACTCCCTCTACTCTACTCAACGCAAGTACTGTATAAAATCAAGTTATGGGACAAAGCCAACAACCGCTCGCTTTTTTCAAGCTATCGACTTACGCTTTGTAGTCCAGGTTGCCGCTCAATCTCGCCTTTCAGATTTGTTAGTTTTAGGTCCAAATTTGATTAATGACAAGTGGGACCCCGTGTTGTTCCGATATTTGGTAGGATGTTTTTTGAACAAACACTTTGCGCGGTTAGACAAGTAACGCACGAAGTTACACGATTTTGCAAGTTTACAAACAAAAATGACAGCGCATAGAATATCACATCCACCCCGCAGCTTAGATACTATGGTGATACGAGTTTTTACACCGTTGGAAGTGAGATCCAATGGCTTGGGAGTAGTCTTTGTAATTATGCGCAATTTCCAAACTCTCCAAAGTTTTTTTGCAAATAAAACATTCAGGCCTCGTGTGTGCCGCTGCATCTTCGATCCAACGGCTCCCCGGTGCTCATATTAGGTGCTCCCCGTAGCTTAATTACCCGCCACGGTGATATGAGCATCTAGGTCGATGATCAATGATCGATGGCACATGCATAGTACTTGTACTTTCTCGCATTTCCCAAACTCTATCAGCCAGATATTGCAAAAACATTCAAACCTCCTATTGTGGGTCGTTAGATTCAGTTGAACTCAGATCACCATAGAATCTACGCAAGGGAGCACCTCATACTCTCCCGCAGAAAAACATAAGGTGCTATCGCAGCTTGGATGCTACGGTGATACGAGCTTGGAGGTCGCTTGATCTGAGATCCAATGGCATCTCGAGCAGTCTTTGTGCTTGTAAGCAAGTCTAAACTCTTTTGGGGCTTTTCTCGCAAAACCATTCGAACCACCGAGGAGGTGTTGGTCACAAATCCAACGCCCCAAGAGCTTGTATCACCAAAGCATCTAAGGTGTGGTAGCACATGATATTCTTACATACAGAGAATATGATGTCCTCCTTCATCTTAGATGCTACTATGATACGAGCCGAGGTCGCTGGATATGGGATCAAAGGGCATCTAAGTAGTTTTGTACAAATTGTGTGCAATTCTCAAACTCATCAAGGTTTCCTGCAAAAAAATTAAGACACATCATGTGAGCTGCTATATCTCAGATCTACAAGCTCCAAGCAACTCAGACGGCATATAGCATCTAAGGTATGGGGCACATGATATTCTCCCGGGGAGGAGGGGTGGGGGGTGCACAACCAATCGGTGGTTGGGAGGGTGGGGACAAATATAATCTAAACAACCCTAAACAGAGCTCCACAATTTTATCTAAGGTCGAGGGGTTGACCCCCGACAATCATAGCTCCGCCTAAACACAACATTTGCATGTACTGTAGTACTAGACTTAATATTCATGTTTCAGTTTCATGTTCATTTTAAATATTGAACCGAGGACCATGGATGTCTTACATTTTACTCCTTTCGTTTAAATATTAGTCTTTTAGAGGCTTCAAATGGACTGCACATACGGATGTATATAGACATATTTTAGAGTCTAGATTCACTCATTTTGTTCCGTATGTAGTCACTTGTTGAACTCTCTAAAAGACTAATATTTAGGAATAGAAGGAGTATTTTGAACTCGTGTCATACATGCATGGGTTGGAAAAATAGATGCACTATACTTATTGGATTGTTGTTGTGTTCGTATGTGTGTGTGTGTGTGTGTGTGTGTGTGGTCATATGCTTGATACATACAAAGTTTTCTCACCTCCATATTGTTCATCTTTTAAATTTGAATTTGCATTGAAAACTTACTAGGATACCATGAAATGTGAAATCCACGTTGAGATCACTATATCACAAATTCACTCTAATTCAACAACTCGTCATAAATCAATTACCACGTTGAGATTAGTATTTGCAAGGAAAATACGGTATTGTAATACACATAGATTCGCTCGCAATTTAAAAGGTTCCTTTCAGATTCTCAAATGGTAGGACCCAACGGCGCACTCAGCCAGACCTTGGCTCGTGTTGATCCTAAAAACGGGCTCGTGTTCTTCGGTGGCGTGCGTGGTACGCACATTAGGCAACCCCAACCAATGAGCCTCAAGCTTTCAAGTCGAAATATCCGCGCCAGAATTCCAGCCCTAGGAAATTCCCTCATGTCCCCGGTCCATAATGACTACCGATGAACAACGGAGGGATGCTTTAGTAACTAGACAACGTTACTCTACCGTACGAGCACGGTTCAATTCCTCGGTCGCCGTTAAGGTCACCCACAACTGCATTGCCTAGTACTACTACTACTACACCAGATGAGCACAGAATTGAGCCCGCTTGTTCGTGCTCTAGTACTTGAGTTAATATATCGTGCAATGCACTCGTATAGAGGGATTATCCTTTTACCCTCCTTTCCGTTTATAGGGCTTATCTCAAAATTTTAGTTTTCCCATTTTATAAGTCTCAATTTGGTTGTTCCTCATCACATGTTCAAATTTCAAGGTGCAATAAATCATTACATGCAAGTATTAATAGAAAATTGACCAATGCATGTACTTTATGCATGCATGCATTGCAATTAATGCATTCAGAACACAATTTTTGAGGAAAACAAGCGATTAATTGAGTGGTTTTGCAAACTACAACAATTGTTCCACCACTCACCATCTACCTTGGTTGGTGAGATATTTGAATTGAGCCCTATAAACCGGAAAGGAGGTTTAACTAAGAAAATGTTTGACCAAATCCTTTCTTAAGAAATACAACAGACAGATGTACGGCTTGAAAATTTATTGCATGATGCAGGTTATGATATTGTTTCAATCCTGGATCTTAAATTTCAGAAAATCCAAAAGTGAGCATAAATTCTGAACTGAGCATGGTCACGGATATGGCACAAATATTACTTCGTAAGTTTTTTCTTCAATTCGAGACAAGCTGCTTAGGACAAGTTGCACAAATGAAGAGCCAAGGTATTTTGGAACAAAGACCTATCACGTTAAGGCCTGTAACGCTTTCACTATTGAAACCGTGGGCCACGTGCAGCGCCACGAGTCCCCGCTTCTCATCGGCAGGTGCCGCCCGAGCAAGCGGTGAGTCGACGGAGGCATGCGAGCAGATCGCTGCGCCCGCTGTCGTGGAGGCGGCGAAAGCAGATCACAGGCAGACTCACCGAGGCGAGCCTTTGACCAGCTCCGCCGCCCACCGTCAGTCCCAACTGCTCCCACTTTTAATGTCACCGCGCCGCAGTTTAAAATCAACCCCGACTACCCGGTATCGCTACAATCCTCTCTCTTCTCTCCGATTCTCCCCGCTGCCTACCTCCAACTAGCCTCGACCTAAACGTACGCCATGCCGCATCACGATGGTCTGCCCTTAGTGTTCCAGCTTATGAGGAAGACACCCAGCCGAGTCTCAAGAACATAAGGCGCTTTGGGACGAGCTTGAACCGCCTTTGGGGAAGACGCCGCTACCGTCCTCGCCCTGCCTGCCCCGCCGCCCCGACCGCGCCAAATACCATCCCCGCGGGCATTGATGGGCAGGGAGCCGCACATTGTCGCCGAAGCTTGATGCCACGGGTTCCACGAGGTCCCCGCCGACTTTCACGCCTGCGCACTGCCAGCATGCGCCGCGCTGCACCGACGCCAAGACGCCTGCAGCCGGTGCCTGCACCTGCCAGCGCATGCGCCATGAGTGCACCGACGCGCGCGCCATGCCGGTGCCTATGCACACGAATGTATCCGCTGCCGCTGCTTACGCCGTCCCTCGCTGGTGCCAAGCGTTCTCAGCGGCATGGATGGTCCCGCCGACCGCTTCCTTGCACCAACGCCACGCCTCCCGCCATTGACTCGCTCAAGTCTGTAACATTTTGGCCTTCCTTGAAGCTAGGCTAACGCCCAGAGTACGCCAACAACGGCGCAAGACGCCGCCGCCGCTGCGGTCAAGGGTCTGACGACACACAGAGCACGGCAGAGGAGCCGCTTCCACCGCGAGACGCCTCGCCGCCGCCAGAATCTAAATTTGCCATGAAAACATTTCGATTGCCATGATTAAAATCCAACGCTTATCATTTCCGCTTATTTTATATCGATCATCAGATAATTTAAAGTCGGAGTCAGACTGAACGAAATGTATGGTTTGATCGATTGAATGTTCTGCTAGAGCCGTATCAAATTAAATATAAAACGCCATCAAGCCACATGTATTCCTTGTCATCCAACCACCTAGACTGCTTCAATGTCGAAGCGCCAACACGCTTAGCGCAGTTAATTTCATGCCAAAATAGTGCTAATCACATGACAACACGCAAATAATATCCTAGTACCAAATTAACGGGCATTGCACGCATAATTAATCGACTAGTGCTGCTAGTACGCGAAACTGGTGTCGTGACTTGTGAACGCGAACGCCCAGATATGGTCAACGGCAACATCGCCTCATGAAGTTCTTCCTGTTTGCCCGCAAGGCCTAAACGCAGAAGGGGAGGAGAGAGAGAGAGAGCACATGGAACCCACCAGTAAGTGAAGGATAATAGTACTAAAATAATATTACATGTTATCCATTAATTAGGCTGTGGTAATATAAAACATTATGTGAACAAAGGGGTACAACAAACATTGCTATTCTACGATGTTGCCTATTGACGTATGGCTTGAAGGCCCGGTCGCATGTTCGATCCTCGCCTTTATTTTTTAATTTGTATATGGGTCCAAATTTGTTTCATGACATGTGGGCCCCTCGTGTGTAGTTTGTAGCACTTTAATTTGTGGGTCTAAATTTGTTCCATTCCAAGTGGACTATCGGTGTGTAGTTTTGTAGCTTATTTATAATAATTAAAGAGAACAACATAGTTTTTTCAATAATACCATGGTGCGACGTTGAAGGTGAGAAAGGACGCAAGAGAGCGATGACCGAGCCAGAGGGAAATCAACTAGGGAGTTTATGGGTTGCAACGGCGTTTGGAGAAGTTGTGGGTAATGCTACTTAAAATATAATCTAAACCAACCGAATAAATGCCTACACAAATTAATCCAAGGTTGGAGTGCCCTCGAATGTAAATAGCTCCGCTTTGCGAGGGATGGAGAGGTAGTAGCTTCAACGCTGGGAAGATACGGTATGAGAAAGCGAGGTCAATCAAGAGACATATAGATAGAGAGACAAAGTGAGTGTGGTCCGACATTCATTGAACAAATATATATGCTCCGGAGAGATATTGTCCGATTGAGCTTTTGGTAAGGGTGAGGGCTATAAGATAGAGCTTGAGAGATGATCCAACACAGACGTAGATATATTTTGTGTGTGGAGGAAGCAAGGTCAACCGATCACATAGGGTCGCCATGCGATCGAAAGAGTGAGACGGATTGGAGAGAGTGACCTAGATAGACGATGTGCGTGAGAGAGTATACAATGTGAATAGGTCGAATTGGGCTCAAACATGGTGATATATCGCTTTTGTCCGAGAAAGAGCGAGGTAACACACAAACACACACACAGAGAGAGACAGAGATAGAGAGAGAGAGAGAGAGAGAGAGAGAGAGAGAGAGAGAGAGAGAGATTGAGGAGCGTGGCCCACCATGAGGTCGAAAGAGTGGCGGCGGCTTGATGGACTGACCTAGATAGACAATCATGTGAGAGAGTATAGAGTGTGTCGATCGAGGCCCTAACAGGAGATATATCATTTGTGTGTGAAAGAAAACGAGGTTAAACGAGACTCAGATAAAGAGAGCTAGATTGAGCGAGTGTGGCCTGCCGTATGGAAGAAAGAGGAGACAGTCTCTAGGGAGTGACCTAGATATACAACGGCGCTCGTGCGCATTTAGAGGTTGGGGGGGCTAGATAGGCAATGCATGTATTTAGCGCGAGAGGGTGAGAGAGAGAGCCCTGCATGGGGTGCAATGGTAGGTGTGTGAGGTAAATACATTTGGTAACAGAGTGGAAAAGGGGTTGTGTAGTTGAGAGACTTAGAGATCAAACATGGAGAGAAAGAATGAACGTGTGTTGGAAACCGATAGCTTCCTAAGGTGGTTAGAGAGGAAGATTGACCGATATAGGAAGTATGTAGCGCTTTTAGGGGGCTAAAACAACATTTGAATGTACATAGTACGAGACTTAATATCGATGTTTCAATTCGTGTACATTGTAAGATTTGAACCGAGGACCAGTGCATACGGGTAATTATTTCAATTGCGCCATACTAAGTTTTCAAAAGTTGACATTGACTCAATTTGTTGTGCTATTTTGTAGGTCATATGTTTGAATCCATCCAAAAGTTTTCTCACTACCATGGTGTTCATCATATACATATGAATTTGTATTAAAAAGTAGCGTGGATACAAAGTGAAATGCTAAATCCACGTTAGAATTTGAGATCGCCACGTGACACACACTCTAATTCAAATAACTAACTACGTGACACACACTCTAATTCAAATAACTAATTATGTGACACACACTCTAATCCACGTGCTAGCATGGGTACCAATTTCAATTTTTTTTCAAATAACTCCTCATTAATTAATTTATAGTACTCTCTGCTCACTTTTATAAGACCTTGAAGACATTTCGCATAATGTGCAAAACAGTTCATTTTAAGTTGTCAAACGACTTACAAAAGTGAACGGATGGAGTATCTCGCTTCAATGACTAATTATTGCAAGGAAAACACGGCATGGTAATACATACAGATTCGCTTGCAAATGAAAGAAGATTCGCTTGCATTCTCAAATGTAGGCGCACTCAGCACCAGGTCGTGGTCGGGTGGACGTTGCTTTGCGTTTTAAAGGCAACCGCCTTTAGGATCGACATGTGGGCCAACCACCTGTTGGGCCCACATGTCATGGACATAAAGGCAGGTGCCTTAAGGCACCAAGCATAGTCCCTGCTGGTGGTCGGTGTTCTGACGGACGCAGTAGCACCCAGCCACCCACCCCTCCCCCAAAAAGGACGACGACAATATAAGTTCGCGCTCCACGCTTCGATTGAAATATCCGCGGCCCCAATTCCAGCCCCTGCAAAATCTCTCTTCTCCACCGCCCCTTCGCGCCTGATTGCTCAAATCCCTAATTCGCCGCCAACCCTCGAATCGCCTCGCTTCATCTCTTTCCCACCATTCCCTTACCTTCGGTGCGGACGACGACGACGAAGACGACGGTCGCGCTTCACCACCGCACCGGAGCTACCTCATCTACGCCTCGCCCACCGCGACCGGTGGTCCACCGACAACGCCGGCCGCCGCAACCGACGTGCTCTCACAGACACCGAAGTTCCACCGATCAAAGCGCTTCACCGACGCCGCCTCCCAGCTCACCGGGCTACTTCACCGAGCACATCGTCGCACCTCCGCCGAGGCCGCTAGCTTCACCAACGGTCTCGCCCACTGCATCAGAAGCGCCCGCTGCCACTCAAGATCTGCATCCGCGCGGCCAGCCAACGCCAACAAGATCACCCTCAACGGCTCAAGTGACCCGACTTCTAGCTAGGCGAGCATGCCCAAACGCCGCCCGAACTAGGTATCCACACATCACTCCCTTGTGCACTGCTCCGACGATGTTTGATATCCTTTCACTGCTCTCTTAGCTTACACGCCTATGCAACTCGATTTTAACTCTTATTTCTTCCGAGATATCATCTCAAACAAGCAAATCCATTTTTAGCGAAGCATGACGGCGCTACGGATCCTGTACACATCCCGCACACAGATAACCTTGTAAGTATCTGTCCTCCGTACAACATCAAGGTCGATTCTCTTATTTGATCAACCATTCGCGTGTCAAAATGCAGAGGGGATGCAAGGAGCACAAGGCCTGCACATCCAAGCAAGTGGTAACATGGACTTGTACATGGAACATCCCAAGCGCAAGCAAAGGCAGCAGTGAGCGTCTGCACAACGAGCTAGCGTAAGTCCCTGCATTTCATTTAATTCAGACCGCATTCGTATGATTTGTGTGCAAGTGGTTGATCCACTAATTCAAGTTACCAGGGCTAACATTTAACTTAAAAAATACGAAGGCACTTGCACCTGAAATCAACATAACTTGAGAAATGTGAAGCTACATGCACTTTGAAAACCAGCTAATGATCCAAAGTAGTTCAGATTATAAACACTAAATGATGCAAGCACCAAAAACACAAAATGCAACATGGTGTACAAGGACTACAAACATGGTCTGTACCTGCTTGAATTATTCGCTCTCCCGCTGAAAATATCAAAGTGTAATTGCACGATAACCAAAGCAAACTGCATATCAATATATCTATCCTGCACAAGTATGCCAATAGTTTCAAACAATGATTAGAAAAGTATTTATGCTATGTTGTCATGATACGGGACTTTCTCGTAGATGGCCCTCGACGCTTCCTCAAGCTATGAAAATGCACTATAATTTGCTTGTCATCAATGCCTGCAAATCTCTGTCTCTCTCAACATAGTAGATCATCATTAGACACTAAATCCTTCAATGAGCTTGCAAAATGCTTGCATTAGATCCCCATTAGACACTATATGTTCATCACCGTGAGCATGTAAAATGTTTGCATCAAATCCTTCATTAGCAAATCTGCTCATTAGACACTTCTGTGCTCAAGAACAACATGAGCTTGTATGTTTGCACCGAAACTTGATTAGATACATCAGATTCACTCGGTTCAAGATTGATTGGGGAGTTATAAAATAAGTAGAAATTGGTTTCATTTTCTCATAGATTCCCTACATACAAGCAGTTTTACAACACCGTCAGTTTAACTATTGGCCAGAAATTGAAGAGTTGAATTAGATATAATCAGGATGTGATGTACCGCTGCTCAATGCATGCTACTCTTGCAAGTCTGCGATCGTCTGCTTGGCGCAAGCTCGATGCCATGCCTGCAGTGCCGCCTGCCTCCCACGCAGGCTACACCTGTGGTTGGATCTTCATCTTCTTGTCCTTCCGCTCGCTTGAAGCTCGATGACCGCCTCCAACGAGGGCGCGAGGAAGTGTCAAGTCGGTCTGTCCAAATGCGGCTAGGTTAGGAGCGAACCAGACCGAGGTCGGAGCGAATGAATTGGGATTTTTCCTGCTGTCGATCGATATGGGAGGCGCTGCTTGGGCCGCAGCCTGCTATAGGGCCTGCCTTGCACTTATGTTATTGGCCCATCCAAATTGAAACATTTTTCTTCATTTTTACATTGCTCGCTCATGCTGGGACTAACAAAACTAGCGGCCAACCTGGACGACTCAAACTAGGTGCACACTTTCCAGCCACCGAGGCGGCCGCCCATACCAGCCCCTATGGTGGCGCCGCCTTTTTATGCAGTATGATTGATAGTGAAAATATTCCATGGCGCTTTTGATTTACCCACGTAATGGTTGAATTGCTTGTTTCTATGAACTGAGTTCGCTAATAATGTGAAGGATGCCATCTTTTCATCCTATTGTAGATTGCTTAGATCTCGATATGCCAAAAGTAATCGCATGAAATATACAAAGAAAAGCCAGTGTGATGTGTTTGGCTACAACTAGTCCGACTACACGCCCTCATATAACATATCAAGGACGCACCATCTTACCAGATTAACTATTCGACTTACCCATGCAAAGGTGGGAAGAAAGAAGTATTGGGATCATGATCCAAGCAATTGATGCCATGGACTCCTTTGTACAACCTTGTAAGTTAAAAAAGAAGTTGCAGTGTGCCTGCACAAAGAACTAGCGTAAGTTCGTTACCTCGCTTCTCGAATTTTAGTTAGCCACTTATTGCAAAATTGTTCAATTACGTTGCTTGGCTTAATTTAGTTTGCTATCGACATATAATGGCACAGCCTCGTTAATCATATTGTAGACTACGCCTATCTATGTGTTTGATACTTACTGTTAAGAATTACCTGCTTGCCTTAACTTAAATATCTACTTGTTTGTTTAATCGCTTTTAATACTGTTACAATGATGTTAATAACTGCCTGCATATAGGGACGTTGACACTAGCATATGTTAAAAACGCCTTAATTATACAGTACTTTTCAGCATCCAATTGAAACTCTTTAATTCCTTGTTTGTTTAACTGGTTTGCTGTTATAACTCCCAGCTTGAGATGTTTTGCTAACTTCAACTTTTCTGAATCCAATCGAACTTTAATGGCAAAACAGGTTAGCCCAAGATCAAAGAGCGAGGTCCCCATGGACGTTTGCATCATCCCACAGCAAAGGCACCGCCCAATCATGCATTATGAATTGCCAACTGCTGATGCTCTAGAGGCTAAACTAGTGGTAGAAAGAGATTCGCTTCTCGCACTTAGAGATGAAGTTGACATGTTGAGGAAGCAAACAACACAATCACAAGCAGACTCAAGACAACCATTAAATATTTGGTGGATTTCAAAACGAAGCAAGTCGAGACTCACCAGATTGTTAAGGTCCTCAAGGAAAAAGGAAATTAAATTCTACTTGGTAAATCATAGGTGAAATGTTCTTTCCATAGTTGAATAACCTTTGTGTTGTCTGTTCATGTAATCAATCAAACCATTTGTTTTAGAGATCATGTAATAATTGTTTTTTTTGTTTTTTGGTTTGTAATTTTATTTGAGCACAAGTCTGTATTAATTGATAAGACTCGGAGACATTTCATTTGGATTGTTGTGCCAGACCTACAAATATGCCAATCGGGCTGAATGTGCATTCAGCAATAGTAGTAGTATAGATGGACCATAAGTGGCACGATCGAAAGGGCCAAGATGCTGGCTAAAAAAAGGATGTTGTTGTAGCCAAAAAAAGTACAGCGGCCTGGCTTATGTATGTTAGTTGATATTATTGATCCATATACTCTATAAGTGTTTATATGTCTGTTAGTTCTGTACATTCTTGGTTGATTGACTCGGTATTTGAATCTTGATACATCGCTTGTGTACATATCTAAATGGGAGTACACATTATGTATGCGTGACATTTGAGTTGGACATGAAGTGTTCCAAATATTTGAATTCACCTTAAACTGGATACTAGTTTCTGAATTTGAGTATCGGCATTTGTAAACCATATTCATATATGACAAAGGAATACATCTTTGTCGCCCTTTTGAAGATATATAAAACACATAGAATGATTTATAAAGATTCATATAGGAATACAAAATGGATTCAATTTAGTTGCTGTGGTAAACGGGATGCTTATTGTCCCAAAATTCAAAGAAGTAGCAAATGTCCACTCCCACGCCGGCGCCTGGCCAAGTGTTTGGGAGATGGAAATTATCTGCCCCATTACACGGACAATCCATCGCCCGATTTCCACCGCCTAAATAGGGTAGGTTAGTAACTTCAATTAGACGTGACACGACTCGCTCGAGCCCATTCCGACACGGTGCCAAACATGGGCGGAAAACACATTTGATTCAAGCTCGTCCAAAGACCTCTGCTTTCTCCCTCCATTCCCCATTCATACACGGTGGGCAGCAAAACAAACTCGACTCGGCCAAATCGATGTAGGCAAATATTTTCAATAGGGCAGGTTTGTAACTTCACTCAGACGTGACACAACCGCCTCTCTACCACAGCCCTGCTCATACACCGTGGCGCCAACCATGGGCGCCAACCACCTCTTCTCGCCTCAAATCGCCTGGGCAAATATTAGATGCTAGATTACCGTCCTATCCCAACCGACGAGACGTCCAAATTTTAAACGGGGCTAAGTTCAGAACTTTCCCATATTTCAGATAGGCGCCCCAAAACATGGTTCCCTCGTACCTCTCTCCATTTTCCCATTCATACACCGTCTGCTAGAACACCCCATCCCCACACCAGCCTCCGTCCGCCACCCCATCCATCGCCGCCGCCCTCCACCACATCCATCGCCACCGCCCTCCACCATGCCGAGCGCTTACCAAGACCGCTGCCCATCGCTAGAGATGGACGCTTTCATCCACGCGACGGACCAATAGCCTTGCATCGCGCCCCTCTCGCTTCATCGGCGCCGCTGTTCTTCTTTGTCGGGCCGCCACACGACCTTTCTCTTCCACCGCAACGGGACTTATCCCCGATGCACCCGCTCACCGTCGCAGATCTGCTTCAACGCCACCGACAGCCATCGCACTTCGATGCCTACACGGCGCCGCAAGAGAGGTGGTACTTCATATCTCAACTTTTGATCTCAACCGAAAATAGATCTTAACTTGGTTACTCTACTTTCTTTTCAGCTCTTAGAATTTAGTTCTTAGTTCGAAGCAAACAATGGATGCTAAATATCATTTCTCCGGTTTGCAGCTTCAAATCTGCCATGGCACAACCATAATACGGTTTAATTGATCATGCTTAGGGTTTAATTGATCATGTTGGTTCCGTGGTGGTTTCTTTAATAGAAATCGGAGGGGAAACCTCTTTGCTAAAAAAATATGCTTAGAGTTTCCCTTTATGATCACTATACGATCGTAATATCGTGCTTCGTGTCATAATAACATCAGCTCCACCCATCAAGCTAAACAAGCTTAGATGTTCAAATACTAATCGATATTATTAAACAGAGTTGTTTAATTGGTCAGCTAAATGTTCCTAAATTAGTTTCAAAATGCATGTTCGCCGCCGTGTGTGTATCTCATGGTGCCCACGGTGGGCCGCCCACCCTGGGATTTTGGGTCGCCCCAGCCCCGATTCCTCTCGCTTCAGCAAGGCTCGATCTCTACTGCCTCTAGCCGCCTGGCGCCGCTGGCGACTTGTCGCCCCTTGACGGCATGACTCTAGGAGGAGACGCCGACTAACAGAGGCCAGGAGCCGCCGCCTAACAAAGGCCATCGCTGTTCGGCGCCACTGCGCTACCTTCCCAAATTGCTCAGGCTCAAAGTGGCAAGACCCACCAAGCCAACCCGATTTATCCCGAGATACGTCCTCAACACTCAAGAGCCACCCTCATCACCCATTTTCTAATTGATTCATTACTCATTAGGAAGGACTCATTAGGGTTTGTTGTGCTCAGTGCTACCTACACTTAATGGTTCGATGTATTTCGCAATCTTTAGTACCTCTAAAGTTCATGTGGTTTTCAAAATTCCAGCCTCGAAATAGAAACTAGTCATTTTGGATTGTTGGTCGAGTGACATTGACCCAGATTACTACCGCAAGCCAGGTTTGTTGACAATTTTACTTGTCTTTCTTACTCATTCGATATAATATCCAATTATTCACGCCGATTAGTTGCAAACAATAAGTGCTAGACAAACTTCTTCATTCAGATTTTGGACGGTCTCTTATCGCAGTTACAATTCTGCATACTTGTCCTAATAAGCTCACAAGTAAATGATTGATTCACTACATCTATGCTTGCCTTGTCATATTTGTTGTCAATATTCTTTAGGGTGGACCACCCTGTTTCTAAATACCGGAACCGTGAGACATGAGTGAATAGTATTTCTATGTGATCTCTTCCATCATGTGTGGGTAACTAACACGCATTGTATAGAAAGAAAGTGTCATTTCCAGCTTTTACATAGGTTTCAATCTTTTACATGGAATACAATCTGCCTACTTGCTTTGTGTCGCACTACCAACACTCCACCCTTGAAGCTAAACATTACGCCACTCATAATTGCTTAGTTTATTTGTTCAAATACTAATTTCATATGATTCTAATGTTCCTACTTCAGTTTTGAAATGTGTGCCTGCTCGTATAGAGACATAAGGGGTTTGTATTTCGTGTGGTCCGTCAAGACGGTTGGGGAGGTGAACTTGCATATGCAGGGTTTATAGGAGACACTCTCCGAGTTGAACTGCAATGCATTCCATAGATAATCTGACTACTTTTTATGTTTTCATGAATCTCAGATTCTCAACAACATCATAATGATTATGAGCTTGCACGCATGAAAAGAATAAAGCGTAACAATGCCATGGCTGTCAAACTTGGCATTAAGGGACTGAAATCAAGTCTGATGCAATGCAATGCAAACGCTCTCCACCTATAGATTCATGCTCGTAATATGATCCTAACAAAGGATTCTGAGCTAGAGGGAGACCTAAGTCAATGTAGCTCCCTAGTGGAGGAGTCGAGGAAGATGCCCTATCTTATTCACCCATCAAGGTACTTGCTCTAACTTTCCAAGGTTACATTGCTCGCATATATCTTGCAACCGATGCTTTGCATTGCTTCTACTTTGTTGAACTGCCATTAGCTTAGTTTACACATCGTATGTGAATACGCCCCGCCTATCCATTTTCAAGACATATTCCATCCGGCATCATACCATATTTATCCATTCAAATGTTGTTCTTGTGTATCGACGCTCAAAAGGAAGAGGGCGATTGCTGATCGTGGAGGAGCACAAGCAAAGTATTTGGAAAAGGTAGTGGCACCTGATAAATCAAATAGCCCATTAGGTGTAGTTGCAATATCACCGCCCACAAAATACCCCAACTCTAGCGTACTCTAGCCCTACTACACCGTCATTTCGATGCCCCAACTCAGCAGAACCCAAATCGCAGCAAAGTAGTAATGATTATGCCACTGACATAGCACCAACTGTGACGACGCAAACCCCCATTCCAGCAAAGAGTACACCAAATCCAGTTACCAAATCCTTTTCGAACCGTAGAGAGCCCCAATTGCAGCAAATAGGACCCTTGTTCCATTTCTTCCCATTTAGAAGACGGCTTATGTTGTTGTCGAACTTTGTGCACATCTTTCCTTC
>JAHIAM010002546.1:0-50812 GCA_021605205.1 Aegilops longissima | reverse complement strand
CTTCTCATTTAGAGAAAACAACCAATGGTTTCATCACGAGCGCATAGATGATCACATCATTAGAAGAGTGAGTCAATTGAATTTCCCGGCAGCACAATCTGTCGAGCTTTGTGCCGAGAAAGCCGCCTCTTTCCTTATTTATTACATGGGTTGTGTGAAGATTACCTCACTTATGCATTGCTTTCAATGCGTTATGTCTCTAAGTCGTGCCTCGACACGGGAGATATAGCCGCATCGGGCGCATGTAACTATCGAGTAGTCATCAGCTTTCCGCCAGACGCTCATAACATCCGTGTTTCTCCCATAAAGAGGTCCGGTACCTAGCGGTGCTTCCAGATTTAATTCTTCCGGCAGCAATGAGGATAATCCTCGTTATGCACCCAAATTCGTAATTGCTACCATCATCTTTCAACTTTGCTTTCTCAAGGAACGATTAAAATTCAACTAACAACAAAGACGGGCTATCTATCTACAATCAACATAGACAAGCAAAATACTATCAGTACTAAGTTCATGATAAATTTAAGTTCAATTAATCATATTACTTAAGAACTCCCACTTAGATAGACATCCTCTAATCCTCTAAGTGATCACGTGATCCATATCAACTAAACCATGTCCAATCATCACGAGAGATAGAGTAGTTTCAATGGTGAACATCACTATGTTGATCATATCTACTATATGATTCACGCTGACCTTTCGGTCTCAAAGTGTTCCGAGGCCATATCTCGATATGCTAGGCTTGTCAAGTTTAACTCGAGTATTCCGCAGTGCAACCTGCTTTTGCCTGCTGTATTTGAACGTAGAGCCTATCACACCCGATCATCACGTGGTGTCTCAAAGACGAAGAACTTTCGCAACGGTGCATACTGTGGAGAACACTTATACCTTGATAATTTAGTGAGAGATCATCTTATAATGCTACCGCAATCAAAGCAAGATAAGATGCACAAAAGATAAACATCACATGCAATCAATATAAGTGATATGATATGGCCATCATCATCTTGTGCTTGTGATTCCATCTCCAAGCACCGCCATGATCACCATCGCCACCGCACGACACCTTGATCTCCTTCGAGCATTGTTGTTGTCTCGTCAACTTATGCTTCTACGACTATCGCTACCGCTTAGTGGTAAGTCAAGCATTACAGGCTGCATTGCATTGCATACAATAAAGCGACAACCATATGGTTCGCCGTTGCCGATAACTCGTTACAAAACATGATCATCTCATACAATAAAATATAGCATCATGTCTTGACCATATCACATCACAACATGCCCCGCAAAACAAGTTAGACGCCCTCTACTTTGTAGTTGCAAGTTTTACGTGGCTGCTACAGTCGAGCAAGAACCATTCTTACCTACGCATCAAAACCACAACGATAGTTTGTCAAGTTAGTGATGTTTAACCTTCTCAAGGACCGGGCGAGCCACACTCGGTTCAACTAAAGTTGGAGATATCGACACCCGCCACCACCGTGTGCAAAGCACGCCGTAGAACCACTCGCAGAAGCGACGCAGTAATGTCGGTCCGGCCGCTTCATCCAACAATACCGCCAACCAAAGTATGACATGTCGGTAAGCAAGATGACTTGTATCGCCCACAACTCACTTGTGTTCTACTCATGCATATAACATCTACGATAAAACCAGGCTCGATGCCATCATGTTGGGGAACGAGTAATTTCAAAAAATTCCTACGCACACACAGGATCATGGTGATGCATAGCAACGAGAGGGGAGAGTGTTGTCCACGCACTGTGAGACCGAAAGCGAAAGCGCTAGCACAACGCTGTTGATGTAGTCGTACGCCTTCACGATCCGACCGATCAAGTACCAAACGCACGGCACCTCCGAGTTCGCACACGCTCAACTCGATGACGCCCCTCGAACTCCAATCCAGCCAAGCTTTGAGGGAGAGTTCCATCAAGACAATGGCGCAGGACGATGATGATGTTCTATCGACGCAGGCTTCGCCTAAGCACATCTACGATATTATTGAGGTGGATTATGGTGGAGGGGCACTGCACACGGCTAAGAGATCAAGAGACCAATTGTTGTGTCTATGGGGTGCCCCCGCCTCGTGATATAAAGGAGCAAGGGAGGGAGAGGCGACGGCCAGAGGAGGCGCCCAGAGGAGTCCTACTCCCACCGGAGTAGGACTCCTCCTTTCCTAGTTGGAGTACGAGAAGGGGGAAGGAGGAGGAGAGAGGAAGGAAAGGGGCGCCGCCTCTCCTTGTCCTATTAGGACTAGGGAGGGGCGCGGTCCTTGCCCCGCCGCCTCCTCTTCTCCACTAAGGCCCACTAAGGCCCATTAACCCCGGGGTTCAGAACCTCCCGGTACATCCTAAGAAATCCCAATTTCACCCTAACACTTCCGATATCCAAACATAGGCTTCCAATATATCAATCTTCATGTATCGACCATTTCGAGACTCCTCGTCATGTCCGTGTTCACATCCGGACTCAACAACCTTCGTACATCAAAACATATAAACTCATAATATAAATGTCATCGAAACATTGTTGCATGGACCCTACGGGTTCGAGAACTATGTAGACATGACCGAGACACGCCTCGGTCAATAACCAATAGCGGAACCCGGATGCTCATATTGGCTCCTACATATTCTACTTAAGATCTTTATCGGCCGCACCGATAACAACATATGTTGTTCCCTTTGTCGTTTCAGATAGTTACTTGCCCGAGATTCGATCGCTTGGTATCTCAATACCTAGTTCAATCTCGTTATCGGCAAGTCTCTTTACTCATTCTCAGTAATACATCATCCCGCAACTAACTCATTAGTTGCAATGCTTGCAAGGCTTAAGTGATGTGCATTACCGAGAGGGCCAGAGATACCTCTCCGACAATCGGAGTGACAAATCCTAATCTCAAATACGCCAACCCAATAAGTACCTTTGGAGACACCTGAGAGTACCTTTATAATCACCCAGCTTACGCCAGGATGTTTGGTAGCACACAAACTGTTCCTCCGTAAACGGAGTTGCATAATCTCATAGTCATAGGAACATGTATAATTCATGAAGAAAGCAATAGCAGAATACTAAACGATCGTGTGCTAAGCTAACGGAATGGGTCAAGTCAATCACATCATTCTCCTAATGATGTGATCCCGTTAATCAAATGACAACTCATGTCAATGGCTAGGAAACATAACCATCTTTGATCAACGAGCTAGTAAAGTAGAGGCATACTAGTGACGCCTGCTTGTCTATGTATTCACAAGTATTATGTTTCGTTAATACAATTCTAGCATGAATAATAAACATTTATCATGATATAAGGAAATAAATAATAACTTTATTATTGCCTCTAGGGCATATTTCCTTCAAAAAGAACTTGCATGACATCTTTTGTCCTACCCTCCCGTGGCAGCGGGGTCCATATTGGAAACTAAGGGATATTAAGGCCTCCTTTTAATAGAGTACCGGAACAAAACATTAACACATAGTGAATACATGAACTCCTCAAACTACGGTCATCACCAGGAGTGGGCCCGGTTGTTGTCACTCCGGGGTTGCCGGATCATAACATGTAGTAGGTAACTATAACTTGCAAGATCGGATCTAAAACATGGATATAATGATGAATTCATAAACGGTTCAGATCTGAGTTCATGGCATCTGGGCCCAAATTGACAATCATTAAGCATAGCAAAGTCATAGCAACATCAATCTAAGAACATAGTGGATACTAGGGATCAAGCCTAACGAAACTAACTTGATTACATGATGAATCTCATCCAACTCCGCACCGACCAAATGAGCCTACGATGGAATTACTCACTCCCGTGGGGAGCATCATGGAATTGGCGATGGAGATGGGTTGGTGATGACGAAGAACTAAGACCCCTCTCCTGAGCCCCAAACGAACTCTAGATCTGCCCTCCCGAGGAAGAATAGGCTTGGCGACGGCTCCGCCTTGTGGAATGCGATAATTCTTTCTCCCCGATTGTTTTCCCTGAAATAATGTGATTTTATAGTATCGGGGATCGCTCATGGGCCATCAGTGGGTACAACCCACCGGATGCGCTTAGGAGAGGGGCGCTACTGTGGGTTGTGCCACCTCAGGGCCCCTCTCCGTGGGTCTTGGCTCCAAGAATTTCTTTATTCCATAAAAATCCTCGCAAAGTTTCATTTCATTCCGAGAACTTTTATTTCTGCACAAAAACAACACCATGGTAGTTCTGCTGAAAACAACATCATCCGGGGTTAGTTTCATTAAAATCATGCAAATTAGAGTCCAAAACAAGAGGAAAAGCGTGAGAAAAGTAGATACATTGGATAATGACGTAAAGCTCAAGAAAACTAAGTGGTGTGCATCCAACTTGCTTGCCCATGAAGACCTACACGGCGCTTGAGGAAGCCCATCATTGAATATACAAGCCAAGTTCTATAATGAAAATTCCCACTAGTAATATATGGAAGTGACAAAATATGAGACTCTCTATCATGAAGAACATGGTGCTACTTTGAAGCACAAGTGTGGAAAAACGATAGTAACATTGTCCCTTCTCTCTTTTTCTCTCAATTTTTTGTTGGGCTCTTCTGCCTCTTTTTTTATATTTTTCATATTTTTGTCCGGAGTCTCATCCTGACTTGTGGGGGAATAATAGTCTCCATCATCCTTTCCTCACATGGGACAATGCTCTAATAGTTATGATCATCACACTTTTATTTACTTACAACTCAAGAATTACAACTCGATACTAGAACAAAAATATGACTCGATGTGAATGCCTATGACGGTGTACCGGGATGTGCAATGATCTAGCATGACATGTATAAAAAATATGAATGGTGTCCAAGACACAAATACTATGCCAACTATATGATCATGCAAAGTAATATGACAATGATGATATGTGTCATAATAAAACAGAACGGTGGAAGTTGCATGGCAATATATCTTGGAATGGCTATGGAAATGTCATAATAGGTAGGTATGGTGGCTGTTTTGAGGAAGATATAAGTAGGCTTATGTGTGAAAGAGTGTATCACATCATGGGGTTTGGATGCACTGGCGAAGTTTGCACCACAACTCAAGGTGAGTAAGGGCAATGCACGGTACCAAAGAGGCTAGCAAAATGCAGAAAGGTGAGAGTGCATATAATCCACGGACTCAACATTAGACATAAAGAACTCACTTACTTATTGCAAAAATTTACCAGCCCTTGAAGCAAAGTACTACTATGCATGCTCCCGGGGTAGATTGGTAGGAAAAGATCATCGCTCGTCCCCGACCGCGACTCATAAGGAAGATAATCAATAATATATCATGCTCCAATTTCATAGCATAATGAGAGACCATACATGCATGCTTCGGGAATCACAAGCCTTAACACAAATATTCGGTAACGCACGGATAGTTATGCTACAGTAATCCCAAGCTATGATGCCATGTCACCGCATTTACTGTTGTTAACCTTGCGTTGATTCAATCACTTTCGGTTTCAATTTTCAAAATTAAATCAAACGACAAAAGTAAATAAAAGAAAAGGAGAAATCAAACAAAAAAAATAGAAGGGTCCGCAAGCCCCCTGCCCACTGATAACCCACAAATATAGGGGATCGCAACAGTTTTCAAGGGTAGAGTATTCAACCCAAATTTGTTGATTCGACACAAGGGGAGCCAAAGAATATTCTCAAGTATTAGCAGCTGAGTTGTCAATTCAACCACACCTAGAAACTTAGTATCTGCAGCAAAGTGTTTAGTAGAAAAGTAATATGATAGTGGTGGTAACGGTAACAAAAGTAAAGACAACAAAAGTAATGTTTTTGGTATTTTTGTAGTGATTGTAACAGTAGCAACAGAAAAGTAAATAAGCGTAAACCAGTATATGGAAAACTTGTAGGCACCGGATCAGTGATGGATAATTATGCCGGATGTGGTTCATCATGTAACACCATAACATAGGGTGACATGTAACTAGCTCCAGCTCATCAATGTAATGTAGGCATGTATTCTCAGAATAGTCATACGTGCTTATGGAAAAGAACTTGCATGACATCTTTGTCCTACCCTCCCGTGGCAGCGGGTCCTATTGGAAACTAAGGGATATTAAGGCCTCCTTTTAATAGAGAACCGGAACAAAGCATTAGCACATAGTGAATACATGAACTCCTCAAACTATGGTCATCACCGAGAAGTATCCCGATTATTGTCACTTCGGGGTTGTCGGATCATAACACATAGTAGGTGACTATAGACTTGCAAGATAGGATCAAGAACACACATATATTCATTAAAACATAAGAGGTTCAGATCTGAAATCATGGCACTCGGGCCCTAGTGACAAGCATTGAGCATAGCAAAGTCATAGCAACATCAATCTCAGAACATAATGGATACTA
Organism: Aegilops longissima; assembly: GCA_021605205.1. Lineage (NCBI taxonomy): Eukaryota > Viridiplantae > Streptophyta > Magnoliopsida > Poales > Poaceae > Aegilops > Aegilops longissima. The sequence goes on along the minus strand of JAHIAM010002546.1, from coordinate 44,425 downwards.
GGGATCAAACCCTAACAAAACTAACTCGACACATGATAAATCTCATCCAACCCATCACCGCCCAGCAAGCCTCACGATGCAATTACTCATGCACAGCGGTGAGCATCATGAAATTGGTGATGGAGGATGGTTGATGATGACGACGGTGACGAATCCCCTCTCCGAGCCCCGAACGGACTCCAGATCAGCCTCCCGAGAGAGATTAGGGCTTGGCGGCGCCCCGATCGTGAAACGCGATGAAACTTTCTCTCTAATTTTTCTCTCCCAAAGCCAATATATGGAGTTGGAGTTGGCGCCGAGGGCCACCAGGTGCCCACGAGGTAGGGCGCGCGCCTGGGGAGGACGCGCCCACCTCGTGAGCAGGTGTGGCCCCGGTCTTCATCTTTGGCGAGGATTTTTATTATTTTTCTAAGGTGTTCCGTGGAGTTTCAGGTCATTCCGAGAAATTTTGTTTTCTGCACATAAAACAACATCATGACAATTCTGCTGAAAACAGCGCCATTCCAGTTAGTTCCATTCAAATCATATAAGTTAGAGTCCAAAACAAGGGCAAAAGTGTTTGGAAAAGTAGATACGACGAGACGATCAACTCCCCAAGCTTAAACCCTTGCTTGTCCTCAAGCAATTCAGTTGACAAACCGAAAGAGAAAAAGAAAACTTTTACAAACTCTGTTTGCTCTTGTTGTTGTAAACATGAAAAGCCAGATTCAAGTTTCAGCAAATATTATGAACTAACCATACTCACAATAACACATAGGTCTCACAATTACTCATATCAATAGCATAATCAGCTAGCGAGCCATAATAATAAAACTCGGATGACAACACTTTCTCAAAATAATCATAACATGATATAACAAAATGGTATCTCGCTAGCCCTTTCTGAGACCGCAAAACATAAATGCAGAGCACCTTTAAAGATCAAGGACCGACTAAACATTGTAATTCATGGTAAAGAGATCCAATCAAGTCATACCCAATATAAACCAATTTTATTGAATGCAAATGACAAGGTGCTCTCCAATGGTGCTTTTAATAAGAAGGGTGATGACTCAACATAAAAGTAAATGGATAGGCCCTTCGTAGAGGGAAGCAGGGATTTGTAGAGGTGCCAGAGCTCGGTTTTGAAATAGAGATAAATTATATTTTGAGCGGCATACTCTCATTGTCAACATAACAACTAAGGGATGACGATATCTTCCATGCAACAGATTATAGGCGGTTCCCAAAAAGAATGGTAAAGTTTATACTCCCCTTCCTCCACAAGCATCAATCCATGGCTTGCTCGAAACAACCAGTGCCTCCAACATTCAACGGTTCCCAAGGGGAGTTTTGTTTGCAATTATTTTGATTTAGTTTGCATAAAGCATGGGACTGGGCATCCCAGATACCAGCCATTTTCTCGTGAATGAGGAGCGGAGTCCACTCCTCTTGAGAATAACCCGCCTAACACGGAAGATAAGGGCAGCTCTAGTTGACATATGAGCTATTCGAGCATGCAAAACAGAATGTTTATTTGAAGATTTAGAGTTCGGCACATACAAATTTACTTGGAACGGCAGGTAGATACCGCATATAGGAAGGTATAGTGGACTCATATGGAATAACTTTGGGGTTTAAGGAGTTTGATGCACAAGCAGTATTGTCGCTAGTATGTGAAGGCTAGCAAAAGACCTGGAAGCGACCAACCGAGAGAGCGACAACAGTAGTAAACATGCATTAAAATTAATTTACAATCAATACAAGCATGAGTAGGATATAATCCACCATGAACATAAATATCATGAAGGCTATGTTGATTTGATTCAACTACATGCGTGAACATGTGCCAAGTCGAGTCACTCAATTCATTCAAAGGAGGATACCATCCCATCATACCATATCATAATCATTCTAATAGCATGTTGGCACGCAAGGTAAACCATTATAACTCATAGCTAATCAAGCATGGCACAAGCAACTATAATCTCTAAATGTCATTGCAAATATGTTTACTTCATAATAGCTGAATCAGAACGATGAATCATCATATTTACAAAAACAAGAGAGGTCGAGTTCATACCAGCTTTTCTCATCCCAATAAGTCCATCATATATCATCATTATTGCCTTTCACTTGCACGATCGAACGTGTGTAAAATAATAAGAGTGCACGTGCATTGACTAAGCTGAATCGCAAGCATTCAACTCAAGAGAGAAGACAAGTAATATGAGCTCTAAGTTAGATAAACAATAATGCATATGAGAGCCACTAAGCATTTTCAAGATTGTCTTCTCGACCCCCAAAGAAAGGAAATAAATAAAAACTATTTACATGGGAAAGCTCCCAACAAGCAAAAGAAGAACGTGAAATATTTTTGGGTTTTATTTTTAATTCTACTACAAGCAGGAAAATAAACTACTACTAATTTTTTGGTTTTTCTAAGGTTTATTAAACACACAAGAAGAAAGCAGAAAAAAGGAAAATAAACTAGCATGGATATTACAGTGAAAGAGTATGAGCACCGACATCTAGCAATGAGTGTGTGTGAGCATAAATGTAATGTCGATGAGAATACGTATTCTCCCAAGCTTAGGCTTTTGGCCTGTTGGTCTATTGCCGTGGATAGCCTCGGCCGATACCCGTAGGTGTATCTGGGGTCGATCACGATGTAGCGGCTACCGCCTCCCGAGTCAGCAAGATGGCGCCGAGCTGCCTCCGCTCTCCTCTTGTACTCATCTCGCCTCCTCCTGGTAATAATATATCTTCCTCTCGTCTCAAAATCAAAGAAGGCAGGAGCAGAAGAGTAACATGGACAACATGCCGCTTTGTTAAAGATTAGTCGACATCGAAAGGTGGTCCAATCCTCTCAATGAACATGTGGGAAAACATAGAATCAAGATCTAAATAAGAAGGGGTAACTCCATATCACCCTCACGAATGTCTACATCAAGAAAATTAGCTAAGCGGGTTGCATAAATTCCTCCAAAGAAATCTCCGCTATGTCTATTATGATGCAACCTACGAGCTACAATGGCTCCCATATGATAAGATTGGTCCCCAACACAAAGACTTCCGAGAATGCCGAGATCAGGGGCACACATGTGACATGCTTCATCCTTAGCATTTATGCACCTACCAATGAAGAGAGCAAAATAATGTATAGCAGAAAGTGAATGCTCCCTATAGTGGCTCGCGCTTATATCCTCAGATTCCCCACGCTTATTCTAGCAAGAAAGTCTCTATATTCAGATTTAGGGGATCCTCGATACTACCCCAAGGTAGAAGTTTGCATGCAAAAGTGAAATCCTCTAAGTCCATGGTATAAGATTTGTCATAAAGGTCAAACATGACCAAGGAGAATTACGCCAAGATGAAAACTCAAACCTCCCCACAAATGAACTTGTGAGGTCACGACATCGTGGGCATTTATCACTTCAAAGTCCTCAAGACCGCATTATGCAAATATGCGAGAATTCTTCTTTAATTCCCGCTTGATTCATAAAATTTTCCAAGGCCATTCACAGGCCTCACGAGAGCTGCCTCTTGGTGGTTCCTCGTCACCATCACGCATTGCAAGCCTGGGACCTTGCTTCCTTGAAGAACCACCTTGGAACATCTTCCTAAGCATATTGTTTTCTCAAGGAACAATCTCCCCAAGCAGTTTTGCGAGAGGTGCTTTGAGCAAGGAGATCGGAAATCACAACAAAAGCGGCTGGAACATGAGCTTGAGTTGGTTTTTCGGGTTTGTGTGAGGCAGAGGAAGAATATGGGTGCAGGGATAAGTGGAGGAGGGCCACCATGGGCCCACGAGGCAGGGGCGCGCCAGGGGTAGGGCGCCCCCACCTCGTGGCTGTGTGGCAGCTCCCCACGTAATTTTTGCACTAAAATCTCAAATATTCCTAAAAAATCATATTAAATTGGCATGGCATTCTCGAGGACTTTTATTTTCGGATATTTTTATATTGCACGGATAAGTCGGGAGATGACAGAAAGTACTATTTTACTTTATTTTTACTAAATAACAGAGAATATAAAGAGGGTACAGTAGGTTGTGCTTCTAGTTTCATCCATCTCATGCTCATCAAAAGGAATCCACTAACAAGGTTGATCAAGTCTTGTTAACAAACTCATTCCATTAACATGAAACCGAGAAATTTCAATAACACTATGTTACCTCAACGGGATATGGACATCCCCAATAATAAGTATATCATATTTCTTCTTGACAAGAGGGAGAGGAAATTCAAAACCTCCAAATATAATCGATGGAATTTTTCCAATAGAGTTGATACTATAAACTTGAGGTTGTTTCTCGAAAGTGTACCGTATGCTAATTACCATTAACATGAAAAGTGACATTGCCTTTGTTGCAATCAATAACAGCCCTCGCAGTATTAAGGAAAGGTCTTCCAAGAATAATAGACATACTATCATCCTCGGAATATCAAGAATAACAAAGTTCGTTAAAATATTAACGCTTGCAACCACAATAGGCACATCCTCACAAATACCGACAGTATATAGCAGCTTGATTTATCACCATTTGCAAAGATATTTCAGAGGTGTCAACTTATTCAAGTCAAGTCTACGATATAAAGAGAGAGGCATAACACTAACACCGCTCCAAGATCACATAAAGCAGTTTTAACATAATTTCTTTTAATGGAGCATGGTATAGTAGGTACCCTGGATCTCCAAGTTTCTTTGGTATTCCACCCTTAAAAGTGTAATTAGCAAGCATGGTGGAAATTTCAGCTTCCTAGATCTTTCTTTTATTAGTAATGATATCCTTCATATACTTAGCATAATGATTTGTTTTGAGCACATCGCTTAATCGCATATGCAAAAAGATGGGTCTAATCATTTCAGCAAAGCGCCAAAATCCTCATCATCCTTTTTCTTGGATGGTTTGGGAGGAAAAGGCATGGGTTTCTCGAACCCATGGTTCACTTTCTTTACTATGTTTCCTAGCAACGAAGTCTCTTTTATCATAACGTTGATTCTTTGATTGTGGGTTATCAAGATCAACAACAGGTTCAACTTCTACATCATTATCATTACTAGGTTGAGCATCGTCATGAACATTATCATTAACATTTTCACTAGGTTCATGTTCATTACCAGATTGTGTTTCAAAGATCGTACATAGAGATATCATTTGGATTATCGTGTGGTTCAGCAAGAGGTTCACTAGAAGTTTGCACAATTCTATCATTTTTCTTTTCTTCCTTTTAGAAGAACTAGGCATATCAATATTATTTCTCCGAGAATCTTGCTCGATTCTCTTAGGGTGGCCTTCGTGATACAAAGGTTCCTGAGTCATTCTACCAGTTCTAGTAGCCACTCTAACATCATTATCACTTTTCTTACTATTCATTTCATTAAGCACTTCTTTTGAGCTTTAAGTACTTGTTCTACTTGAGTGGTAACCATAGAAGCATGTTTGCTAACAAGTTTAAGTTCACCTCTAATATTAGCCATATAATCACTCAAGCATTTAATCATAAAGGTATTCTGTTTTAATTGTCTACCAAAATAAGCATTAAAGTCATCTTGCTTAAACATAAAGTTATCAAACTCATCCAAGCACTGACTAGCAATTTTAGTAGGAGGGACTTCAGCTTTATCATACCTATAGAGAGAATTTACCTTTACTACCTGTGTCGGGATATCGGGAGGTTCTTCAATAAATAAGTAATTGAGATCATATACTTCTTCAACAGGCGGTAAATTAAGACCATGTATTTCTTCAATAGGAGGTAAATTCTTAACATCTTCAGCTTTAATACCTTTTTCTTTCATAGATTTCTTTGCTTCTTGCATATCTTCGAGCTTGAGAAATAGAACACCTCTCTTCTTCGGAGTTGGTTTAGGAATAGGATCAATAATTGGCTCAGAGCTGGCTCGGGAGGTGGCTCGGAGGTGCCCAATAGAATTTCAGCGCCATCCGTGTTCTTTCCCTAAAAGAGAACCACCACAACTATCCGTAATCTTTGGAAGCTTCAGTTAGTCCATTATAAAAGATATCAAATATTTCAGTGTTTCTTAAGAGGATGATCAGCAAAGCATTATAACTTGAGAAGCCTCCCCAAGCTTGTGGGAGACTCTCTTCTTCAATTTGCACAAAATTATATATATCCCTCAAAGCAGCTTGTTTCTTATGAGCAGGAAATATTTAGCGAGAAGTAATAAATCATATCCTCGGGACTTTGCACACAACCAGATCAAGAGAATTAAACCATTTCTTAGCATCACCCTTTAATGAGAACGGAAATATTTTGAGTAAATAAAGGTAGCGCGATCTCTCATTATTAGTAAACAGGAAGCTATATCATTTAACTTACGTAAGATGTGTCACAATAGTTTCAGATTCATAGCCATAAAAGGATCAGATTCAACCAAAGTAATTATATCCGATCAACGTAAAAATCATAATAATCCTGATCGGGAACACAGATAGGTGAAGTAGCAAAAGGTGGTCGGGTCTCATCCTATCTCTAAAAGATTCTTTACTCCATTTAACTAGCAACCTCTTAAGTTCAAGTCTATCCCGGCAAGCAAGAATGGCTCAGTAGATTCAAGATCTAAAAGATAGCCCTCGTGAATAGCAGGCATATTATCATCATTACTAACATCATCATGTTCAGCCAATAATTTCTCTTTCTAGACCTAGAAATTTGTTCATCTAGAAATTCACCAAGGGCACAGAGTATCAAGCATAGAAGTAGTTTCATCATAAGTATCATGCATAGCGTATGGCATCATCAATAACATGCACATATCGGAACTAATAGCGTAAGCAGGTTTAGGTGTCGCTAGCTTACTCATAATGTAAGGTGAATCAAGTGCGAGCTAGATGGCGTTCCTTACCTCCCCTCGTAGTTGAGGGATAAATTTTTGTCTTAGCGTCTTTCAAGTTCTTCATAGTGTCCAGCAGATATAAATCCCAAGTGACTCAAAGAATAGAGCTATGCTCCCCGGCAACAGCACTAGAAAAGGGTCTCGATAACCCACAAGTATAGGGGATCGCAACAGTTTTCGAGGGTAGAGTATTCAACCCAAATTTGTTGATTCGACACAAGGGGAGCCAAAGAATATTCTCAAGTATTAGCAGCTGAGTTGTCAATTCAACCACACCGAAACTTAGTATCTGCAGCAAAGTGTTTAGTAGCAAAGTAATATGATAGTGGTGGTAACGGTAACAAAAGTAAAGACAACAAAAGTAATGTTTTGGTATTTTGTAGTGATTGTAACAAGAGCAAATGAAAAGTAAATAAGCGTAAACCAAAGGTATGGAAAACTCAGAGGCACTAGATCAATTATGGATAATTATGTCGGATGTGGTTCATCATGTAACATTCATAACATAGGGTGAAATGTAACTAGCTCCAGCTCATCAATGTAATGTAGGCATGTATTCCGTAAATAGTCATACATGCTTATGGAAAAGAACTTGCATGACATCTTTTGTCCTACCCTCCCGTGGCAGCGGGGTCCTATTGGAAACTAAGGGATATTAAGGCCTCCTTTTAATAGAGAACCGGAACAAAGCATTAGCACATAGTGAATACATGAACTCCTCAAACTATGGTCATCACCGAGAAGTATCCCGATTATTGTCACTTCGGGGTTGTCGGATCATAACACATAGTAGGTGACTATAGACTTGCAAGATAGGATCAAGAACACACATATATTCATGAAAACATAATAGGTTCAGATCTGAAATCATGGCACTCGGCCCTAGTGACAAGCATTAAGCATAGCAAAGTCATAGCAACATCAATCTCGAACATAATGGATACTAGGATCAAACCCAACAAAACTAACTCGATTACATGATAAATCTCATCCAACCCATCACCGCCCAGCAAGCCTCACGATGCAATTACTCATGCACGGCGGTGAGCATCATGAAATTGGTGATGGAGGATGGTTGATGATGACGACGGCGATGAATCCCTCTCCGGAGCCCCGAACGGACTCCAGATCAGCCTCCCGAGAGAGATTAGGGCTTGGCGGCGGCTCCAGATCGTAAAACGCGATGAGACTTTCTCTCGATATTTTTCTCCCAAAGCCAATATATGGAGTTGGAGTTGGCGCCGAGGGCCACCTGGGGGCCCATGAGGTAGGGCGGCGCGCCTGGGGGGCGCGCCCCACCTCGTGAGCAGGTGTGGGCCCCCTGGTCTTCATATTTGGCGAGAATTTTTTCTTATTTTTTCTAAGGTGTTCCGTGGAGTTTCAGGTCATTTCGAGAACTTTTGTTTTCTGCACATAAAACAACATCACGGCAATTCTGCTGAAAACAGCGTCAGTCCGGGTTAGTTCCATTCAAATCATACAAGTTAGAGTCCAAAACAAGGGCAAAAGTGTTTGGAAAAGTAGATACGACGAAGACGTATCACCCACCGGGGCCTCGGCCAACCGGCCCAACCCAGCTGGCCGGCCCAGCCGCCTCCCCTTAACCCTCTCCCAATCCACACCGAACCCTAGCCCTATCCCCTCGTCCACCCCACAACCCCCACTCCCCCACACGATCTTCCCCACTCCCCTCGATATCTCCCACGCCTCTCCCCTTCCCCATCTGGATCGGGAAGAGGAGCGATCCCGCTCCACGCCCACGCCTCGACGCCGCTGTTCTTCCCCGGCGCCGCCCGCTCCGAAGTCGCCTCGCCGCCTCACCTCACTCTCCTCGTCGGCTCACGAGCCTCGCCACCTGCTTCGACTACAACGGGACGAGCCCCATCCGCCTCCTCTCTCGCCCCTATGCATCGCCTCGCCGCTTCACGCCATCGCCCGGTGGCCACGCCACCTCACCCGGCCCCCGCGTGCCCTGCCTGCTACCGCCCAGCCCCCGACCGAGCCCGCCTCACGCGCGCACAGCCTCCGCCTCGCTCCGCCCACGCCCCCGGTCGCTCCGCCTTCCCGTCACAGGCGCCTGCAAGCGCCTCCCACTCGCAGATTCGCGTTCTTGGCGCCGCCACTGCGATCAAAGCCACGCCGCCGCCGACGAACGCCCCGCTGCCGCCCAGTTCCTAGGTCGCGCCAAGGCTGGTGCTCTCTGCTGCCTGCCGAGGCCATGGCCTCCCTGTGCCGGGTTCGCCTCTCTTGGGTGCACACACGCCGCACTGCAGCGCCCGCTAAGCCACTAGGCTAGGGCAGATGGGGCCCATGCCCAAAGAGTTAACAAAAAATACAAGAAAACAAAATTTAAATTAGTTAAAATAATTAAATATTAATTAATTAATTAATTAACGAGTTATTTAACTTAATTAATCATGACAATTAAACCTGCTTAATTAAACTAGACAATGACAATTGGGCCCCATCGCCTTTGACTCACCAACCCAAATGAGTTGATCGTTGACCTCGCCGACGCCATGATGACGCTCATGTCGATGCAAGAAACTTATTTTCGCTTTTAAATTTAAATTGCGTAATGTATTTAAAACTTTAGAAAATCATATAAAATAATCCGTAACTCGATGAAAAAGTTTTATACATGAAAGTTGCTCGTAACAACGAGACGAATCCAACACGTGATCCGCTCGCCTCGCCACATGCCCTAACTACCTGAACATGCAACTTTCCTCCGCTTCATTTGTCCAAAATGGTAAACCTGGGAAACATTCCTGGATGCTATCCCCTTCGCGTAACGTAGCACCGCATTAGAACACGCCTAGCTCGCTCGTTGTCCCGTTATGCTCTATATGCATGTATTTACTGTTTCTTCCCCTCTCCTCTCCGAGACCTCGAGACCGCCACGATGTCATTGCGGATCAACTACGCTCACGACGACCCCTTCTTCTTGTCTCGAGCAACCAGGCAAGCCCCCTTGATCATCCCGATATCGCCCATTCCATTCTCTCATGCTTGCATTAGATTTTGCTATCGTTATTGATTGCTCCTATTCGATGTATAGCCCGCTTTTGTACCGCTGTTGTACTCACCGCTTATCCTAAACAGATTAGTATAGGTTGGTTAGAGATCCATCGCGACCCCACCTTATCCTTGTTACCCTCGCTTCATCATCGACGACTCGATCAACGTGATCGACGCACCGAGCCCGACACCTCACATCACGCCACGCCTTTTTGTTGCTCGACTCGCAGAACTACTATCGAAAGTGCCGAGGGTGATCCTCATAACGCACTCTTGATGATAATTCTGTGGTGTAGCTATTCGGTCGTGGTCATCGAGGGTGATTTCTTTTCACCATTCCCGACACGGCTCTATCGCTCAACACTCAAGTGTGAACCTCGAGGGTGGTCCTCTTACGCTCACCTTGATGATTACATTGAGTGGAATCTCCGGGTGATTCCTCGGTTTTCCCTTGATGTTTGGACACATGGTTACCTTGACATTACTTGAGACCTTTGGGAAAGTCAGGCGGGCCCGAAGAGCACCCGCAAGATGGTTACGAGGCACGGCCGGGAAGTCAGGAAACCCTCGAGTGGGCTGGGCTTGCCCTTGCCATATTTCCTCGAGACGGGGCGACGGGGTCACATTATCGTGAGTCTCTACTCGTCTCCGCAAGCTAATAATACACTATGGTTTGGGTATTTGTTCTGAGTTGGCCTTTGGCCTTTACGCACTAACCACCACGTGAGAAAAGTTATGGGCCTCGACGTCGCGAAGATCACCAAGCTTTGTCAAACGTCCGGCCAAAGATTATGGCATACCGGGCCGGCACCCCAGAGGTGGTGCCTAGGTCCGCCCTGCACGTAACGACCCGGAGTGCTACTGGCGATGGGCCCAGACCCCGGAATGCTTAGTATGTAGACCGGCGGGGACCTCTCTGCTGAGCCTAGGTAGGGCTACGACGTGTTGATCTTCTGAGGCCGGGCATTGACCCAGAAAAGTGTGTCCAGCCAGAGTGATCGAGCGTGTTGGAAAACATGGTGCACCCCTACAGGGAAGATCTTTATTCGAATACCGTGTCCATGGTAATGGACGTTCAGACTTATATCTTGATCTAATACAACTAGAAATGGATACTTAAGTTATGTGGCTCCGGGATTGCTTTCTCGCAGGGAGTCGAGGAAGGATCTCTGGGCATTGCTGCTACAACATGTTTGATAATTATAAACTGCTATTCTTTACTCTTCCACATGCTGCAAGATGCTTGGAGCTGCTTGAATATGCTAGTCTTCGATAGGCTAGGCCTTCCCCTCTATTCTGGCATTCTGCAGTTCAGTCCACGATACAACCCTTCCATTTGATACCAATGCATACTTAGTATAGATCTCGATGCTTGCGTAGTACTTTGATGAGTACTCACGGTTGCTTTGCTACCCCTTTTTCCCCCTTCTTCCTTCTTTCCGGTTGTTGCAACCAGATGGTGGATCCCTGGAGCCAGATGCCACCGCCGATGGATACTGCTACTTGGAGACCGCCGATGGCCAGGAGTAGTTAGGAGGTCCCAGGCAGGAGGCCTTGCCTCTTCGATCGTTGATGTTTGTGTTTGCCGTCTTAAGGCATCCTTGTTTAACTTATGTCTGTACTCAGATATTGTTGCTTCCGCTGACTCTTGTGTATCGAGCTTGTATTCGAGCCCTCAAGGCCCCTGGCTTGTAATATGAAGCTTGTATTATTTTAATTTGTGTCTAGAGTTGTGTTGTGATATCTTCCCGTGAGTCCTCGATCTTGGCCGCATACATTTGCGCAGTATGATTAGTGTACGATTGAATCGGGGCGCCACAAGTTGGTATCGAGCCGCCGCATCAGAGGAACCCTTTCCAACCGCTAATAAGTTGAGTCTAGTCTTTGAAAAAAACTGATTACTAACATGGCTGTGTGGCTTACGGCCCACGCCGCCATTGGGTGGTAGTAGGATCTTTACCCTCGCTCATACTCTAGGACTCGATCTCTCCTATTCGGGTTAAATGATTTTGCTAACTCTATCCTAGGTTCTCGTGATAACATCCATCCGGAGAGTTGTAATACGCCTTTCTTGAGTTGAGGGCCAGGATCTGCTTCACATTGTTCACGGGCCGCAGGATCCTTTTTTCGAGGGCACCCTGCGTCGTCCCCTGCAGATTCCTCTCTCTAGTGGTTTTCTCCAACGTTGATGTAGCCTTTGCTATGTCCTATTGTTGTATCCTTCCATCACGTGCCAGCGTGCCGCCTAGTATGTCTAGGATGATTCTCTTGTCCAAACTCATACTAACGACGTGTAAATGGCTCTGTATATGTATATGTATGTCTTTAATAACTACTGCTCTGTACATATTGCGCCTTTGCTCATTGTTCAAGTTACATCATGAATGACTCTATACACCGCTTCCACTCTCGTTAAACTGCTTCTCGATGCTTCTAGCAGATGGTCGATTTATCCTCCACCTCCACCCTATATTGTCAAGAATGATGCAAGAATCGAGCTGAATCGCCGCTTATGACCGGAGTAATCACTCGCCTCCAAACCGTAATGCTCATCAACAGCCTGCCCCAATAACACTGCTAGAATTTGTGTGCCTCAACCCGTCCATTTTCCGGAACTCCACCAATCCTATGGATGCTAATGATTGGCTTCGTGACATCATGTTTGTGTTGGGAACGTAGTAATTTCAAAAAAATTCCTACACACATGCAAGATCATGGTGATGCATAGCAACGAGAGGGGAGAGTGTGTCCACGTACCCTCGTAGACCGAAAGCGGAAGCGTTAGCACAACGCGGTTGATGTAGTCGTACGTCTTCACGATCCAACCGATCAAGTACCGAACGCATGACACCTCCGAGTTCAGCACACGTTCAACCCGATGACGTCCCTCGAACTCCGATCCAGCCGAGTGTTGAGGGAGAGTTTCGTCAGCACGACGGCGTGGTGACGATGATGATGTTCTACCGACGCAGACTTCGCCTAAGCACCGCCACAAGATATCGAGGTGGACTATGGTGGAGGGGCACCGACATGGCTAAAAGATCAAACGATCAATTATTGTGTCTCTAGGGTGCCCCCGCCTCGTGATATAAAGGAGCAAGGGGAGGTGCGGCCGCCTAGAGGGGCGCTGCCAGAGGAGTCCTACTCCCACCGAGTAGGACTCCCCTTCCTAGTTGGATTAGGACTTGGGGGAAGAGGAGGATATGTTAGTCCCAAAAATAGTATAAAAAGTTGTCAAAAGTATATGGAAGTTGTATAATATTGGCATGGAACAACAAAAATTATAGATAATGATGGAGACGATCGGTCTACATAGTTCTCGAACTCTGCAGGTCCGTGACGCTTAACGCTCGATGACGATTTGCATTATGAGTTATGTGATTTGATGACCGGCTAGTTCGTGGTTCCAATGAGATCATGGACATGACGAGGAAGAAGAAGGAAGGGGGCACCGCCTCTCCTTGTACTATTCAGACTAGGAGGGCATGCGCCCTTGCCCCGCCGCCTCCTCTTCTCCACTAAGGCCCACTAAGGCCCATTAACCCCGGGGTTCCGTAACCTCCTTGCACTCGGTAAATCCCGATTTCACCCGAACACTTCGATATCCAAACATAGGCTTCCAATATATCAATCTTCATGTCTCGACCATTTCGAGACTCCTCGTCATGTCCGTGGTCACATCCGGACTCAACAACCTTCGTACATAAAACATATAAACTCATAATATAAATGTCATCGAACGTTGTTGCAAGGGACCCTACGGGTTCGAGAACTATGTAGACATGACCGAGACACGCCTTCGTCAATAACCAATAGCGGAACCTGGATGCTCATATTGGCTCCTACATATTCTATGAAGATCTTTATCGGTCGATCGCATAACAACATACGTTGTTCCCTTTGTCATCGGTATGTTACTTGCCCGAGATTCGATCGCTTCAGATCTCAATACCTAGTTCAATCTCGCTACGCAAGTCTCTTTACTCGCTCAGAATACATCATCCCGCAACTAACTCATTAGTTGCAATGCTTGCAAGGCTTAAGTGATGTGCATTACCGAGAGGGCCCAGAGATACCTCTCCGACAATCGGAGTGACAAATCCTAATCTCAAATACGCCAACCCAACAAGTACCTTTGGAGACACCTGAGAGTACCTTTATAATCACCCGCTTCGTTGCCAGGATGTTTGGTAGCACACAAAGTGTTCCTCCGTAAACGGAGTTGCATAATCTCATAGTCATTGGAACATGTATAAGTCATGAAGAAAGCAATAGCAACATACTAAACGATCATGTGCTAAGCTAACGGAATGGGTCATGTCAATCACATCATTCTCCTAATGATGTGATCCTTTAATCAAATGACAACTCATGTCTATGGCTAGGAAACATAACCATCTTTGATCAACGAGCTAGTCAAGTAGAGGCATACTAGTGACACTGCTTGTCTATGTATTCACACATGTATTATGTTTCGGTTAATACAATTCTAGCATGAATAATAAACATTTATCATGATATAAGGAAATAAATAATAACTTTATTATTGCCTCTAGGGCATATTTCCTTCTGTCTCCCACTTGCACTAGAGTCAATAATCTAGATTACGTAGTAATGATCCTAACACCCATGGAGTCTTGGTGCTGATCATGTTTTGCTCGTGGAAGAGGCTTAGTCAACGGGCCTGCAACATTCAGATCCGTATGTATCTTGCAAATTTCTATGTCTCCCACCTGGACTAGATCCCGGATGGAATTGAAGCGTCCCTTGATGTGCTTGGTTCTCTTGTGAAATCTGGATTCCTTCACCAAGGCAATTGCACTAGTATTGTCACAAAAGATTTTCATTGGACCCGATGCACTAGGTATGACATCTAGATCGGATATGAACTCCTTCATCCGCATCCTTCATTTGGTACTTCAAGCAGCTATGTACTCCGCTTCACACGAGATCCCGCCACAACGCTTTGTTTAGAACTGCACCAACCGACAGCTCCATCGCTCAATGTAAACACGATCCGGTTTGTGATTTAGAATCGTCCGGATCGGTGTCAAAGCTTGCATCAACGTAACCATTTACGATGAGCTCTTTGTCACCTCCATAAAAGAGAAACATATCCTTAGTCCTTTTCGTATTTCAGATGTTCTTGACCGCTGTCCAAAGGATCCACTCTGGATTACTTTGGTACCTCCTGCTAGAATTATAGCAAGGCACACATCAGGTCTGGTACACAGCATTGCATACATGATAGAGCCTATGGCTGAAGCATAGGGAACATCTTTCATCTTGTCTCTATCTTCTGCAGTGGTCGGGCATTGTGTCTTACTCAACTTCACACCTTGTAACACAGGCAAGAACCCTTTCTTTGCCTGATCCATTTTGAACTTCTTCAAAACTTTGTCAAGGTATGTGCTTTGTGAAAGTCCAATTAAGCTTCTTGATCTATCTCTATAGATCTTAATGCCCAATATATAAGCAGCTTCACCGAGGTCTTTAATTGAAAAACTCTTATTCAAGTATCCCTTTATGCTATCCAGAAATTCTATATCATTTCCAATCAGCAATATGTCATCCACATATAATATCAGAAATGCTACAAAGCTCCCACTCACTTTCTTGTAAATACAGGCTTCTCCAAAAGTCTATACAAAACCAAATGCTTTGATCACACTATCAAAGCGTTTATTCCAACTCCGAGAGGCTTGCACCAGCCCATAAATGGATCGCAGGAGCTTGCACACTTTGTTAGCTCCCTTTGGATCGACAAAACCTTCTGGTTGCATCAAATACAACTCTTCTTCCAGAAATCCATTCAGGAATGCAGTTTTGACATCCATCTGCCATATTTCATAATCATAAAATGCGGCAATTGCAAACATGATTCGGACAGACTTAAGCATCGCTACGGGTGAGAAGGTCTCATCGTAGTCAATCTCTTGAACTTTTCGAAAACCTTTTGCAACAAGTCGAGCTTTGTAGACAAGAACATTACCATCAAGATCGCCTTCTTCTTGAAGATCCATTTATTCTCAATTGCTTGCCGATCATCGGCAAGTCAACCAAAGTCCACACTTTGTTCTCATACATGAATCCCATCTCGATTTCATGGCCTCAAGCCATTTTATGAATCTGGGCTCACCACCGCTTCTTCATAGTTCGTAGGTTCATCATGGTCTAGTAACATGACTTCTAGAACAGGATTACCGCATCACACTCTCTGGTGCGGATCTTACTCTGGTTGATCTACGAGGTTCAGTAACAACTTGATATGAAGTTCCATGATCATCGTCATTAACTTCCTCACTAATTAGTGTAGGCGTCACAGGAACAGATTTATGTGATGAGCTACTTTCCAATAAGGGAGCAGGTACAGTTACCACATCAAGTTCTACTTTCCTCCCACTCACTTCTTTCGAGAGAAACTCCTTCTCTAGAAAGGATCCATTCTTAGCAACGAATGTCTTGCCTTCGGATCTGTGATAGAAGGTGTACTCAACAGTCTCCTTTGGGTATCCTATGAAGACACATTTTTCCAATTTGGGTTCGAGCTTATCAGGTTGAAGCTTTTTCACATAAGCATCGCAACCCCAAACTTTAAGAAACGACAACTTTGGTTTCTTGCCAAACCAGAGATCATAAGGCGTCGTCTCAACGGATTTTGTTGGTGCCCTATTAAATGTGAATGCGGCCGTCTCTAAAGCATAACCCCAAAACGATAGCGGTAAATCAGTAAGAGACATCATAGATCGCACCATATCTAGTAAAGTACGACACGATGTTCGACACACCATTACTGTTGTGGTGTTCCGTGGCGGAGTTGCAAAACTATTCCGCATTGTTTCAAATGTAGACCAAACTCAGAACTCAAATATTCTCCTCCACGATCAGATCGTAGAAACTTTATTTTCTTGTTACGATGATTTTCAACTTCACCCTGAAATTCTTTGAACTTTTCAAATGTTTCAGACTTATGCTTCATTAAGTAGATATACCCATATCTGCTTAAATCATCTGTGAAGGTGAGAAAATAACGATACCCGCCGCGAGCCTCAACATTCATTGGACGACATACATCTCTATGTACGATTTCCAACAAATCTGTTGCTCTCTCCATAGTACCGGAGAATGGCGTTTTAGTCATCTTGCCCATAAGGCACGGTTCGCAAGTACCAAGTGATTCATTATCAAGTGGTTCCAAAAGTCCATCAGTATGGAGTTTCTTCATGCGCTTTTACATCGATATGACCTAAACGACAAAGGCCACAAATAAGTTGCACTATCATTATCAACTCTGCATCTTTTGGCTTCAACATTATGAATATGTGTATCATTACCATCGAGATTCATCAAAAATAGACCACTCTTCAAGGGTGCATGACCATAAAAGATATTACTCATATAAATAGAACAACCATTATTCTATGGTTTAAATTAATAACCGTCTCACATCAAACAAGATCCAGATATAATGTTCATGCTCAACGCTGGCACCAAATAACAATTATTTAGGTCTAAAACTAATCCCAAGGTAGATGTAGAGGTAGCATGCCGATCATGATCACATCGACTTTGGAACCATTTCCCACGCCGATCGTCACCTCGCCCTTGGCCGTGTTCGCTAATCCGTAGTCCCTGCTTCGAGTTGCAAATATTAGCAACAGTAACCAAGATCAAATACCCAAGTGCTATGCGAGCTCTAGTAAGGTACACATCAATAACATGTATATCACATATACCTTTGTTCACCTTGCCATCCTTCTTATCCGCCAAATACTTGGGGCAGTTCCGCTTCCAGTGACCAGTCTGCTTGTAGTAGAAGCACTAAGTTTCAGGCTTAGGTCCAGACTTGGGTTTCTTCTCCTAAGCAACAACTTGCTTGCTGTTCTTCTTGAAGTTCCCCTTCTTCTTCCCTTTGCCCTTTTTCTTGAAACTAGTGGTCTTATTGACCATCAACACTTGATGCTCCTTTTTGATTTCTACCTCCGCAACCTTTAGCATTGCGAAGAGCTCGGGAATTGTCTTATCCATCCCTTGCATGTTATAGTTCATCACGAAGCTCTTGTAGCTTGGTGGCGTGATTGGAGAATTCATCAATGACGCTATCATCCGGAAGATTAAGTCCCAGTTGAATCATGTGATTATTATACCCGCACATCTTGAGTATATGCTCACCGATGTAACTATTCTCCTCCATCTTGTAGCTGTAGAACTTATTGGAGACTTCATATCTCTCAATCCGGCATTCTTTTGAAATATTAACTTCAACTCTTGGAACATCTCATATGCTCCATGACGCTCAAAACGCCGTTGAAGTCCCGGTTCTAAGCCGTAAAGCATGGCACATCGAACTATCGAGTAGTCATCAACACATGACTGCCAGCATTCACAATGTCTCGCAGCTGTTTGCAAGAGTTGGTACACCTAGCGGTGCTTCCAGATTTAATTCTTCTGTGCAGCAATGAGGATTATCCTCAAGTTACGGACCCAGTCCGTGTAATTGCTACCATCATCTTTCAACTTTGCTTTCTCAAGGAACACATTAAAATTCAACGGACCAACAACACGGACCATCTATCTTCAATCAACATAGACAAGCAAGATACTATTAGGTACTAAGTTCATGATAAATTTAAGTTCAATTAATCATATTACTTAAGAACTCCCACTTAGAAAGACATCCCTCTAATCTTCTAAGTGATCACATGATCCAAATCAACTATACCATAACCGATCATCACGTGAAATGGAGTAGCTTTCAATGGTGAACATCACTATGTTGATCATATCTACTATATGATTCACGCTCGACCTTTCGGTCTCAGTGTTCCGAGGCCATATCTGCATATGCTAGGCTCGTCAAGTTTAACCTGAGTATTCTGCGTGTGCAAAACTGGCTTGCACCCATTGTAGATGGACGTAGAGCTTATCACACCCGATCATCACGTGGCGTCTGGGCATGACGAACTTTGGCAACGGTGCATACTCACTGAGAACACTTTTATCTTGAAATTTAGTGAGAGATCATCTTATAATGCTACCGTCAATCAAAGCAAGATAAGATGCATAAAAGATAAACATCGCATGCAATCAATATAAGTGATATGATATGGCCATCATCATCTCGTGCTTGCGATCTCCATCTCCGAAGCACCGTCATGATCACCATCGCCACCGCGCGACACCTTGATATCCATCGTAGCATCGTTGTCGTCTCGCCAATCTTATGCTTCTACGACTGTCGCTACCGCTTAGTGATAAAGTAAAGCATTACAGGGCGATTGAATTGCATACAATAAAGCGACAACCATATGGCTCCGCCATTGCCGATAACTCGTTACAAAACATGATCATCTCATAAAATAAAATATAGCATCATGTCTTGACCATATCACATCACAACATGCCCTGCAAAAACAAGTTAGACGTCTTCTACTTTGTTGTTGCAAGTTTTACGTGGCTGCTACGGGCTTAGCAAGAACCATTCTTACCTACGCATCAAAACCACAACGATAGTTTGTCAAGTTGGTGCTGTTTTAACCTTCGCAAGGACCGGGCGTAGCCACACTCGGTTCAACTAAAGTTGGAGAAACCGACACCGCCAGCCACCGATGTGCAAAGCACGCCAAGAACCAGTCTCGCGTAAGCGTCACGCGTAATGTCGGTCCGGCCGCTTCATCCAACAATACCGCCGAACCAAAGTATGACATGCTGGTAAGCAGTATGACTTATATCGCCCACAACTCACTTGTGTTCTACTCGTGCATATAACATCAATGCATAAAACCTGGCTCGGATGCCACTGTTGGGAACGTAGTAATTTCAAAAAAATTCCTACGCACATGCAAGATCATGGTGATGCATAGCAATGAGAGGGGAGAGTGTGTCCACGTACCCTCGTAGACCGAAAGCGGAAGAGTTAGCACAACGCAGTTGATGTAGTCGTACGTCTTCACGATCCGACCGATCAAGTACCGAACGCACGACACCTTCGAGTTCAGCACACGTTCAGCCCGATGACATCCCTCAAACTCCGATCCAGCCGAGTGTTGAGGGAGAGTTTCGTCAGCACGACAGCTTGGTGACGATGATGATGTTCTACCGACGCAGGGCTTCGCCTAAGCACCGCTACAGTATTATCAAGGTGGACTATGGTGGAGTGGGGCACCGCACACGGCTAAAATATCAAACGATCAATTGTTGTGTCTCTAGGGTGCCCCTGTGCCCCCGTATATAAAGGAGCAAGGGGGGAGGTGCGGCCGGCCTAGAGGGGGCGTGCCAGGAGGAGTCCTACTCCCACCGGGAGTAGGACTCCCCCCCTTTCCTAGTTGGATTAGGACTTGGGGGGGGGGAGGGGGGGGGGAGAGGAGGAGGAGAAGAAGGAAGGGGGGCGCCGCCCCCCTCTCCTTGTCCTATTCGGACTAGGGGGGAGGGGCGCGCAGCCCTTGCCCTGGCTGCCTCTCCTCTTCTCCACTAAGGCCCATTAACCCTCGGGGGGTTCCGGTAACCTCCCGGTACTCCGATAAAATCCCGATTTCACCCGGAACACTTCCGATATCCAAACATAGGCTTCCAATATATCAATCTTCATGTCTTGACCATTTCGAGACTCCTCGTCATGTCCGTGATCACATCCGGGACTCCGAACAACCTTCGGTACATCAAAACATATAAACTCATAATATAAATGTTATCGAAACATTAAGCGTGCGGACCCTATGGGTTCGAGGACTATGTAGACATGACCGAGACACGTCTCCAGTCAATAACCAATAGCGGAACCTGGATTCTCATATTGGCTCCCACATATTCTACGAAGATCTTTATCGGTCGGACCGCATAACAACATACATTGTTCCCTTTGTCATCGGTATGTTACTTGCCCGAGATTCGATCGTCGGTATCTCAATACCTAGTTCAATCTCATTACCGGCAAGTCTCTTTACTCGTTCCGTAATACATCATCCCGCAACTAACTCATTAGTTGCAATGCTTGCAAGTCTTAAGTAATGTGCATTATCGAGAGGGCCCAGAGATACCTCTCCGACAATCGGAGTGACAAATTCTAATATCGAAATACGCCAACCCAACAAGTACCTTTGGAGACACCTGTAGAGTACCTTTATAATCACCCGACCACGCTAGACGCTTGGTAGCACACAAAGTGTTCCTCCGGTAAACAGGAGTTGCATAATCTCATAGTCATAGGAACATGTATAAGTCATGAAGAAAGCAATAGCAACATACTAAACGATCATGTGCTCAGCTAACGGAATGGGTCATGTCAATCACATCATTCTCCTAATGATGTGATTCCGTTAATCAAATGACAACTCATGTCTATGGCTAGGAAACATAACCATCTTTGATCAATGAGCTAGTCAAGTAGAGGCATACTAGTGACACTCTGTTTGTCTATGTATTCACACATGTATTATGTTTCCGGTTAATAGAATTCTAGCATGAATAATAAACATTTATCATGATATAAGGAAATAAATAATATTTTTATTATTGCCTCTAGGGCATATTTCCTTCAGTTTGAGATGGAGTCAGATAATGTTGCCCCTACCAGTTATGTCATCTTTGCGGCATTTCACCTGAAGGGTTCAGCTGCTCAATGGTGGGAAAGCCACAGAGGTATGCTGCCCCAGAGACTGTAACCACTTGGCAGGAATTTCAGTTAGCTTTCCGTGCATGACACATTTCTCAAGGTCTGATGGGCCAGAAGAAGAAGGAGTTCCGCATACTCTCGCAGGGCATAGTGACTGTGGATGAATATCAGAGGAAATTCCTTGAATTATGTCGCTATGCTGCAGATGACGTCTGCACTGACGCTCGCAATCAGGAGAAATTCCGTGAAGGACTGCGTCCCGATATAAAGCTCACACTTGTAGCTCATGATTGTGCGGACTTTGCGATGCTTGTCAGCCAAGCTTTCCGAACTGAAACTGGTCTCGACCGAGTACCGTGAGTCGCTTGCTGCGTTTCGATATGTTGGCCCATCCTCGAGTCAGCCTGCTCAGAAACGTCGAGTTTGGATCCCACACAATGTTCATCATCGACCTGCTCGAACACCAAGGCCATCTTATGTTGCACCTCGTCTGCCTCCGCCACCGAGACAGCTAACAATTCAGGGTGGACAATCCAATGCTGTAGGTCCTCCTCATAATGATGGTTTATGCCGCAAGTGTGGATAGCCATAGCACCTTGCTATCAACTGCCGCCAGGGTCAACCCCAAAATGCTTCACATCCTCTTGTTGGCCATGGGAAGGGCCATCGAAACCACCCTATCAGAAATTGTAGTGCCAGACCGCCTGCTATGACTGGTGGTCAAGTCACCCATGTCAAAATTGAAGAAGCTCGTGAGTCCCCAACAATCGTGATGGGTACCCTTCGCGTTAATTCAGTGCCAGCTTCCGTTCTCTTTGATTCAGGAGCATCGCATGCTTTTGTGTCCCAACAATTTGCTCAGTCACATGAGTTATATATGGAAAAATTACCAACTCCTTTAGCAGTTCAATCTCCGGGATCCAAGTGGCAAACCACAATGACAAGCCCTCGCAACAAAATCAAGATTGGGGGTCTACTTTTTCGGCTTCTCTCATTGTACTCGGACCTTCCAACATAGACATTATTCTTGGTATGGACTGGTTGACAACCCATAATGCTAAGATCGATTGTGCCGCCAAGACAGTCTAGCTCACTCACCCTTCTGGTCAGTTGATCAACTACTCAACTCAGATGATCCAGGATGCCGAGAATCAGATATATGTTTTGAATGCATTGAATGCTTCACCTCTCGAGGGAATAGAGAACATTCCAGTCATTCATGATTTTGAAGATGTCTTTCCAGAAGAACTTCCAGAAATACCCCCTGCTAGAGCTGTCGAATTCATCATAGACTTGAAGCCGGGCACTACTCCTATTTCCAAGCGGCCATACAAGATGCCGCCGCATGAACTCCTTGAGCTTAAGGAGGAAATCGACAAATCTCTTCACAAGGGATTCATTCGCCTAGTTCCTCTCAAAGATGGGGAGCACCTTCTCTTTTGTCAAGAAGAAGGATGGTACGAATCGCTTGGTCCAAGATTACCGACCTATCAACCAAGCAACAATTCGTAACAAGTATCCGCTTCCGTGATCAACGACCTGCATGATCAACTTGCTGGTTCCTCAGTATTCTCTAAGCTTGATTTGAGGTTGGGTTACCACCAGATACATGTTCGTGAAGAAGATATTCCCAAAACCGCCTTCGTAACTCGCTATGGTTCATATGAGTACACCGTCATGTCTTTCGGCTTAACCAATGCTCCAGCAACGTTCTCCCGATTGATGAACTATATATTCATGGAATACCTCGAAAAGTTTGTTGTGGTCTATATGGATGATATCCTTGTATATTCCAAGAATAAAGAAGAACATGCTGAACACCTTCGACTTGTTCTGGAAAAGCTTCGAGAACATCAACTATATGCTAAGTATTCCAAGTGTGAATTCTGGCTTCCTTAAGTGACCTATCTTGGGCATGTCATCTCTAAGGATGGTATTGCCGTCAACCTCGAGCGAGTTTAGGCTATTCTCGATTGGACTCCTCCGAAGAATGTCAAACAAGTCAGGAGTTTTCTCGGACTCGCCAGCTATTGCCGTCGATTTGTCGAGAACTTCTCCAAGATCGCGAAGCCCCTGATTAGTCTGCTTCACAAAGGCGTCAAGTTCGATTGGACAGAAAAGTGTCAGGAAAGTTTCCAAGCACTCAAAGACAAACTGACTTCTGCCCCTGTGCTTGCTCCTCCCGATACTAAGAAGGATTTCGTCATTTACTGCACGCTTCACGACAAGGATTAGGCTGTGTCCTAATGCAAGAGCGCCGAGTGATTGCTTATGCCTCTTGTCAGTTGCACCCTCACGAAGAGAACTACCCAGTTCATGACCTCGAGCTTGTCATGTCATACATGCACCGAAATAGTGGCGACATTACCTTCTTGGTAATCGTTGCGAGATCTTCACCGACCACCAAAGTCTGAAGTACCTGTTTACTCAGCCAAATTTGAACCTCCGTCAGCAGAGATGGATGGAGATCGTAGCAGACTTTGACATGGGCATTTATTATACACCAGGCAAGGCTAATGTAATGGCTGATGCTTTGAGCCGCAAGTCATATTGCAATCACCTCGAGGTTCGAAAAGTTCAGCCTTCGCTTGTTGAAGAACTCAGAAAGCTGAACCTCCATATTGTTCCTCCGGGTGCACTCGCTCCCCCTCCTAAGGAGTTTCGCAAGATGAACCTCCGAGTTGTTTCCCAGGGTTCTCTCAATACCCTAGCTGTCGAACCAGATCTCTTGGACTCCATTAAGAGAATGCAGGGATATGACTCTCAAGTTGAGAAGATTAAACGCTACCTCGCAGAAGGAAAGCCCTCATTCTTCACTGTTGCTGATGATGGCACTTCGTACTTCAAAGGCCGCCTAGTGCTGCCGTGTAAGGAGAAAAACCTGGATATGACTAAGGAGGTTATGAAAGAAGCTCATGACACTCCATTGTCTATACATCCCGGTAGTACCAAGATGTACCAAGACATTCGACAGAGATTCAAATATGAACTAAGACATTGCTCGTTATGTTGCTGAATGTGACGTTTGCCATCGTATCAAGGTAGAACATCAAAGGCCTGCTGGAACTCTGCAACCTATCTCTATTCCGGAATGGAAATGAGACCATGTTGAAATGGACTTCGTCACTGGATTTCCCAAATCACAGAAAGGTAATGATGCCATTCTTGTCGTCATTGACCGGCTTTCCAAAGTTGCACACTTTCTGGCCATCAAAGAAACAATCACTGCTAGTCAGTTGGCAACTCTCTCTATGTCCAGAATTGTTTCACTCCATGGTATCCCTTTGGTTATTAGCTCAGACCGTGGCAGCTTATTCACTTCAAGATTCTGGGCAAGTTTCCAAGAAGCTATGGGAACTCATCTATCTTTCAGCACTGCATTTCACCCTCAGTCTCAGGGACAAGTTGAACGCGTCAATCAAGTTCTCGAAGACATGCTTCGAGCTTGTGTCATTTCCTTTGGCAAGAAATGGGAAGAATCTCTACCGTATGCTGAGTTCTCCTACAACAATAGCTTTCAAGCTAGTCTGAAGATGGCTCCCTTCGAAGTGTTATATGGACGAAAGTGCCGAACCCCTCCGAACTGGTCAGAAACTGGGGAACGTCCACTCTTCGGTCCGGATATTATGCAACACACCGAAGAACAAGTCCGCGTCGTTCGCGAGAATCTCAAGACTTCTCAGTCACGTCAAAAGAGTAATTATGACCATCATCATAAAGACATGGTCTATCAACCTGGTGAAAAGGCTTATCTTCGGGTCACACCAATGAAGGGTGCACACCGCTTCGGGATCAAGGGCAAGCTAGCTCCTCGCTATATTGGTCCTTTCACTATTCTCGAAAGGCGTGGAAAAGTGGCATACCGCTTGAACTCTTTGTCAACCATTCTCGTGTTCACGATGTGTTCCACGAGTCACAACTCCGCCATTTGCTTCAAGGACCCGATCTCGAGCAAAGGATCATGAAGTGCTCGAAAGGTAATAGGACCTCTCCTATAAAGAGCATCCGTCCGCATTCTCGACCATGCTGAACGCCGCACACGTCAGAAGGCGATCAAGTTCCTCAAGGTCCAGTGGTCGCATCACTCTGAAGATGAAGCCACTTGGGAACGCGAGGATCACTTGCGTGATGAATACCCCGCTTTGTTTCCTTCTACCTCCTAAATCTCAGGACGAGATTTCTTGTAGTGGAGGAGAATTGTAACGCCCGAATAGTTATGCTACAGTAATCCCAAGCTATGATGCCATGTCACCGCATTTACTGTTGTTAACCTTGCGTTGATTCAATCACTTTCGGTTTCAATTTTCAAAATTAAATCAAACGACAAAAGTAAATAAAAGAAAAGGAGAAATCAAACAAAAAAATAGAAGGGGCCGCAAGCCCCCTGCCCACCGGGGCCTCGGCAAACCGGCCCAACCCAGCTGGCCAGCCCAGCCGCCTCCCCTTAACCCTCTCCCGATCCACACCGAACCCTAGCCCTATTCCCTCGTCCACCCCACAACCCCCACTCCCCCGCACGATCTCCCCCACTTCCCTCGATCTCTCCCACGCCTCTCTCCCCTTCCCCCATCTGGATCGGGGAAGAGGAGCCAGATCCCGCGCCGCTCCGCGCCCCTGACGCCGCTGCCCTTCCCCGGCGCCACCACGCCGGCGCCACCTCGCCGAGGGCCTCCCCGCTCCGCGTCGCCTTGCCTCCTCACCTCTCCCTCATCGGCTCCGTCGAGCCTCGCCGAACCGTTCAACTACAACGGGGGTGAGCCCCATCCGCCCTCCTCTCTCTTCCCCCTATGCATCGCCCGCCGCTTCACGCTTCATCGCCGGTGGCCACGCCTGCTCGCGCGTGCCCGCTCGCTCTGCTGCCTCAGCTCCAACCGAGCCCGCTTTGTCGCGCGACAGCTTCCCACCGTCTCGCTCACGCGCGCTCCCGGCCGCTCCGGCCTTCCCAGCGCGCCTCCCCACTGCTCTGCCGTTGCTTTGGCGCCGCCACGCGACCATAAGCCGCGCCGCCGGGCGAACGCCCTCGCCGGCCATGCGCCCCACTCACCGCCAGCTCGCGGCCGGCCGCGCCCCAGGTCCTAGGCCGCACCGCGCCGGTGCCTCTGCTGCCTCGTCGAGGCCATGGCCTCCCTGCGTTCGCCTCGCTCTTCGGTGCACACACGCCCACACCCGTGCGCCCGCTAAGCCACTGGGCCTATGACAGATGGGGCCCACGCCCCAGTAGTTAACAAAAAAAACAAGAAAACAAAATTAAAATTAGTTAAAATAATTAAATATTAATTAATTAATTAACGAGTTATTTAACTTAATTAATCATGACAATTAAACCTGCTTAATGAAACTAGACAATGACAATTGGGCCCCATCGCCTTTCGACCACCAACCCGGCCGAGTTGATCGTTGACCTGCCGACGCCATGATGACGCTATGCTGATGCATAAACTTATTTTCGCTTTTAAATTTAAATTGCGTAATGTCTTTAAAACTTTAGAAAATCATATAAAATAATCCGTAACTTGAATGAAAAAGTTTTATACATGAAAGTTGCTCAGAACGACGAGACGAATCCAAATACGTGATCCGTTTGTCTGCCACCTGCCCCTAACTACCTGAACATGCAACTTTTCCCCTCCGTTTCATGTGTCCGAAAATGCTAAACCCACTACAAAAAAAGACACATCCGTGACATTTTGGGCCGAACAATTTTTTTCTGTCGTACATATGACACTTCTATGACGATAATTGTGACAGAACCCGGTAACATCATAGATGTGGTGGGCTCCTACTTCTATGATAAAAAATCATGACAGAAAATGGGCTTTTCGTCCTGGGCGGGCCGGAGACGCAGCTGCTTGACATTCTTTGGGCCGTCCATGACGGAAAAAACCATGGTAGAAGCGAGATGGGAGGAAAATTTCGGGGAGTTGCCGGTTATGGTGGGAGGTCGGGGGCCGAGCGATGCGTGTTTCTCTCGTAGACACGCACGCTGCTGTGCGAGGTGTTGGCTCTAATCAAGCCGAAGCGAGGCGTTGGGTTCTAATCAACCCGAAGCGATTGCGCTGCAGCTACGTGTTATCAACCCGAGCGATCGATCGATGGCTGTTTATCAACCCGATAAAGCTATTCTTCGCTATCGCTGCTAATCAAGCCGATCAATGCTGCCTCGATGAACAAAGGAGCGTTGCCGGGGGTTGGACGAACAAGGAGCGGTGGCGTTTGCCTCGGATGAATAGGACCCCGTGGTGTGGTGGAGGGATGGATGAACAGTAGACGGTGGAGGGGTGCTCATGGAGGGGTGGTTGAATAGGACCCCGTGGTGTGGAGGGCTGGATGAATAGTAGACGGTTAAGGGGTGCCCGTGGAGGGGTGGTTGAACAGGAGCCGGTGGAGTAGCGCGCGGTGGAGGCTGGATGAACAGGAGCCCGTGGAGGCTGGAGGAGGTCGACGGTAGCACGTGGAGGCTGGAGGAGGTCGACGGTGGAGATGAACAGATCCGTGGAGTCCTGCTTTTGCGGTATGCCACACCCTCCCGATGAACAGACTCCGCTTCGACCGTAGGAGGTCCGTTTTGTCCGCTTTGGCGGTACGCCACACGCCCCCGATCAACAGACTTCGCTTCGACCGTAGGAGGTCCGTTTCGTCTGCTTTGGCGGTACGCCACACCCTCCCCGATCAATAGGACCCTGTTTCACCGTAGGAGGTCCGCTTCTCCGCTTATGACGCCAACAGACCCCTGCTTCGACCGTAGGAGGTCCGCTTCTCCGCTTTTGCGACGCCACACCCCTCCCGATCAACAGGACCCCGGTCGGGAGGGGTGAGGCCTCCGCGGCATCACAGCCGGCCACAGGAGGCAGGAGCACGCAACACGACCGACGCTAGTTTGGGCAGCTGGAGCAAGAAGACCAGAGGTTGAAGAAGCACTACGGCCGTTGGATGAACATCGTACGGTAACAGGAGCTAGAATCGTTCATATTGACTAAGTTGACAAAGCCCTCCGTCCCCGTCAACTTGGTAGGCCACAAGTCAGCCTCCCACTATGCTGTGTTCCAGCTGGCAGGGGGAGTATTCATTTTTTTGTGCGTAATAAGGAGGCACTTCCTTGCGTGCGAAGATAGCTGGTGGGTCCGACACGTCAGCGGGGGGCACATTTTTTTGCGAAATACAGAGGCCCTTCTGGTGGGTCCCAGATGTCAGGTGGAGGAATCATTATTTTGCGCGTAATAAGGAGGCATTTCCTTGTGTGCGACCGTGGACCCAGCTGTCAGCCTCTCCAAGGTGGTGGACGACGGCGAGGCCCCGAACAGCAACGAGCCGGAGATGGGAAGACGCGGGAGTAGAGTCGCAGATGGAGAGGTGTACGAGGGTTAACTGGTTCTAGTGCGGTGTGGTTCGATGGTCGGTCGAGAAGAACATGAGGTGTGGAGGGGTGGAGGGATGGCCTGGCCAACGGTGGAGTAGCGCTTCATAGCAAAGTGTGCTAAGCAGAGCTGCTAGCAGCAGGAGGTGGGAGGTGGTCCCGGCGGCGCTGGAGGAAGAAGACTAGATATTGAAGATGGATGCCGGTCGTTGGATGTAAATCCAACGGCTAACATGTCAGAATCATTTGTTGACTAAATTGGCAATGACTTGCGTTGGCTTCGACCTATTGGCCCACATTTCAGCCTCCAAAATGTGGCACGATTCAACCCATTTTTCAGAATTTACGCTTTTTTTTTGCGGTAGAATTTACAAATAATTTGATCTTTTTTGAATTACAACCATTAGCTGGGCTAGGTGAACAAATAATGTAGCGTCCATGCGGCCCGTTTATTTTATTTCCTAAAAAATTACAGGCCATTTGCACTTTCTCGAAATACACGATTTTGCTGGGCTGATTCTAATTATAATGTTGGGTTGGGCCAGCAATGTTATCAAAAAATAAAAAGGGGTTGGGCATTTTGTTATAAATATATTTAAATAATAAGTGATATCATTACATTCGTCCTTAAATCTTACCAAGCTTTTGTACACAATCACTAGGATTTTTGTGCCAAAACAATCCAGGATTTTATTTGTTAAGAAATTATTTTTATAAGTTAATAAGATGTGGGATATTGTTTTCTTACATATGTAAATATTTGTTAAATATATGATGACAATAAAAATAATATATAATAACATATTTTTTTTTAGAAAAACAGGGAGCATCTCCCCGGTTCCATTGCTGAGAACGAAACCACAACATATTCTGATACAACAGCTCAAAGAGCAGTTCGAAAGCAAAGGTAGAAAAGCTACAAACTAGGGGGGGGGGTTGGATGAACAAGTTCTCTGAATAACACAAGTCACCCGTGCGGTGCCAAAGGCAGAGCGGATAGAGCACTCAAATGACACAAGGAGGGTCCAGCGAAGCCTTCATGGTCTTCAGCCGAGGGGCCGTGTCAGCCTGCGATGACCAAGCAAGCGGAGACACCGGCTGGAAGGCGAGCATGGTGGATGTCCTCTTTTTCGCGCCAGTGCCCATCATCTTCATCAGAGATCTTGAGACGAGCCCACGGGTCCAACCCCAGAGCAGGTCGAGCCTTGTTCAGCCACAAGTGATCGCCAACGGTTTCTGGAGTGATCTTGTTAGGGTTTCCACGAAGCTCATCAACTTGTCCTTGTCCGATCCGGAGGAGAGAATCGCCAGTTCCTCACCATGTTCCTGATCAACCTCAAGACCTGTGGAATGGAAATCCAGGAGGTGTTACTGAAAATCATAGCATTTATATATTTCCAGAGGCACCAAAGGACAGCTGAGCTAACAGTGTTTAAAATTGAGCACTTTTTGGTAGCAATCCAGAATCTGGCGACAGATTCGAAGGATGAGCCAATCTGACTAGAGAAATATTCCTCAATGTGGGCCCAGAGATGTTTAGCAACTATACATTCAAAAAATAGGTGAGAACAAGACTCTTGTTCCAAGCAGTAAACACAATCAAGTGGTTTGATGATGTGTCTCTTCCTAAGGTTATCCCTAGTCATCAATTTGTTTTTGGAGAGAAGCCAGAGAAATACATGAATTTTAGGGGGAACTCTCAATTTCCGCATGCAGGATAAACACGGGTTGAACCCTCTAAAGTTGATAACATGATAGAGGGAGCTGGAGGAATACTTCCCTTATTATCCAAATGCCAAATCAGGGCATCCGCTCAAAGATTAAAAGTAATGCTTTTGGCAATTTCTCCAACTGGAACCATTGTTCCATGAGACTATCACTAAAGTTCCTTCTAAAAGAGAGTTTTAGGCATCGACCGTCCCAAACTTCATAGAAACTTTTTTTAAGGTCATTGCAGACAGAGTAAATAGGCCAAAATTGGACTGCTAGTGGGGATGTGCCAAACCAAGTATCTTCCCAGAACCTGGTTCTGCTCCCATCCCCTATGTTCCATCTCAGAGCCAAATTTCACAAAGATGCATAATAGATTTCAATCCTTTCCAGAATCTAGAGGTCTTAGGGTTGTAGGAAGGGACAAAAATATTAGGTTTATTTCCTAGGTATTTATGGGCAATAAGAAGCTTCCAGGGTTTCAGGTCTTCCTCATAGAATCTTTTAATCCAAGACCCTAGAAGGCATATGTAAATTTCTTGGAGGTTAGGTATGCCTAGGCCTCCAAAATCATTTTTCATAGAGACTAGGGCCCAATTAGCAAGGTGTAGTTTCCTATTTCCCTCAAAATCATTCCACAAGCAATGAGACATCTGAGAATTGATGAGGTTCACTGCCCATTTAGGGAACTTGAAGAAGGAGAGGAGATACACTGGAATGCTAGCCAAACAAGCTTGTATGAGGATCAATCTACCTCTGTAAGAGAGAAGTTTGCCCCTCCACCCAGCAATCCTTTTAATGATTTTATCCAGAAGGGGTTGGATATCCTCTCTCCTCAGTTTATCATAGTGGAGAGGGATACCTGGGTACTTAATGGGGAAGTTACCTTTATTACAGACTAGAATAGAGAGGAAGTTAGCTAACTCCTGATCATCCATGTTGATAGGGATGAGTTCACTTTTAGAGTAGTTGATTCTCATGCCTGAGACTTGTTTAAAACATGTTAGAACAGTTTTCAGATTGCTAGCATGTGTGGTGTAATTGTTTAAGAAAAGGATGGTATCATCTGCATATTGAAGGCAGATGATGCCACCAGGGCAGACCTCAGGATAGAGCCCTGCAATCAGACTATGATCACAGCTTTGCTCAGCATTTTAGTAAGAACGTCCACTACTAAATTAAACAAAAGCGGGGAGATGGGGTCACCTTGCTTAAGGCCTTTACCAGCAAGGAAAAAAATCACTTTCATAGTTATTTAACTTGACCCCAATAGACCCCCCATGAGTAAGTTGCTAGATCCAACTCTCCTCTATGAAAGGCTTGGAAAAGATCTAAGAGATCATTTTTCACCAAGTCCCAAAAATGTCGGTAAAACAAGAAGGAATCCCATCAGACCGGAGCCCCATCAGATAAGAGCTAAAATGGCTTCCTTCACCTCTGTCTCTGAAAAAGGGCTTCTAGCAGCTCATTTTCAGCAGGAGAGACTTTTTCGTAAGCAGAGAAAAATTGTTTTGTAGAGAGAACCCGTAGGGTTTTGTTTCTTAAATAGGTCTTTGTAGAAGTCACTAGCCACTTTCAAAGATCTCATCTACCTCATTAACAGGCCATTAGGGCCATCAAGGGAGTGAATGAGGGTTTTCCTCCTCCTTGGTTAGCTAATGCATGGAAGTAAGCAGTATTTCTATCACCCTCCTTAATGTTCCTATCTCTAGACCTTTGTTTGGCTTTGATTTCTTCTTGAAGCCAAATTTTCTTGAGCTCTCCATGGACAAAGTTTAATCTATTAGTCTCAAATTTCAAAGAGTCGTGTTTCTGCCTTAATATCTAGAGAATCAAACTCAAGGAGGAGAAGCCTTTTGTATCTTCTAAGATTAGCTTCCTCATTGGGGTTCCACCTTGGCGTTCTTCTAAATCTCCGATTTTGATCTCGCCAATTTTCTAGGGGCAGCTGCTCCCAAGAGGCTCATTCCGATTTTCCCGACTAGCTCAAGAAAATCTTCTCTAAGCAACCACCACTTTTCAAATTTAAAACTATTGCTCTTTGGAGTTTGGTTAAGTCCAGAGTCCCAAAGCAAAGGAGTGTGGTCACTACCACATCTGGACAGAGCTCTACAACTAGAAAGGGGAAAGAAACTATCTAATTCTGTGTCATAGAAAATTCTGTCAATGGTGGACATAATCCTGGAGCAGCACTTCCAACATATCTAGCAGAACTATGGGTTTTCTTTCTGACAGGGCAATTCTCAACTTTATGGGTAACCATTTTGCAGATAAAACAACTCTTGGGCTTCACACATTTATCCAAATGATGCCCTGGTTCCCCACAGTTGTACCAGATCACCTCAGAGTATGCCATAAGGCCCGAAGCAGGGGCATGAGCAGTTTTCTGGATGTCCTATCTCTTATTTTGCTGATTCTTGCCTTGAGATTTCCCACTGATCTGAGAGTCCGAACCACTAGCAAATTGATCTTGGGCAATTACAGGAGCCTGCCCATATTGTGCCCCCATTTGGGGCGGAGGTGGGCCGTACCACTGCCCAACCGGCGCCCCCCCATTGTGATAGGGGAAATTCATCGGAGTTCCTGGTTCCTTCTCATCCTCCAGCCAGATGTTGTCTCTCAGGAAGCAAAAATAACCACCAGACATCTCAATTGAAGCAGATTGCAAGCCTAATTTCAATCTTCTGCAGGTTTGGGGGAGAGGTAAGGTAGGGGATCCACCTGCTCCGACTCCGGTGGCGTGCTGGTTGGCAGGAGTCCAGTCAAGCATTCCCATCTTGCAGCACAACGTGGATCTCCTGAATTCACTTCTCCTTTCGCCCATCGAACGAACGCAATCGGCGGCTCACTGGGGTGGGGCATCCTGTTCTTCTCCGAGAAATCTCCTTCGAAGTAGATCCGCTGGGCTAGATTCAGCAGGTCCCAATCCACATGATCCTTGCACATCCGAGCATACTTGCGCGAGTGAGAGAACGGATTCGGTCCCTCCTCGGCTTCCTCCCTCGCAGCTTCCTCCTCTGCTTCCCTCCATTCGCGCGTGCACTGGGTCCAGGAGAGTGCGTCGTTGCGGATCTGCATCACCCGCTCCCTCCATCTCCTCCCTCGAGTCTCCCACAGCACCGCCGGCGCGACGGAGTCGAGCGGCTGGAGCATCCCCGGGAAGGCTTTGTAGACATGTGGGAGATGCATCTTGTACATCTGCCTGTCTTCCAGCCATTCCCCCGTGGATATGGCTGACTAGGGGTGGAAACGGATCGGATGCGGATCGGATAGTGCTCTTACCACTTCCATTTTCATATTTACAAAACGAATACGAATCCGAATACGGATGTTATCGGATACGGATGCGTGCTCGATATGATTCAATATGGATACGTGATCGATATTTTCTTGATTCGAACGGATACTTAATAATATCAACATATTGCTTAAGTAAATTAGTCGATAGCTCGGTGACCTAAAATAATCAACTTGTGACATACAATAAGTCAATGATAAATAGGTTTATGAATAAATACTATTGTAATGCATAATAATTTATAAGTTTAATCATATAAAGAGTAAAATTTGACCCCTTATTTGGCTTTTATGTTGGATAATTGGAATACTGGGTCTAGAATTTTGAAAATTACCTCCCATAATCTTATTCAGATACGGATATATCCACTTCCATATCCATATTTGTGTCAAAATCTCCTACCATATTTTATTTTTTATTTGTTTAATAAATTCGGATATGGATAATTTCCATTTCCACTTTGGTTCGGATGCGGATGTTTCGGATACTGAATAGGCATTTTCTCAATCACTTAATATCGGATATTTCGATTATCCGCTACCACTTTCCACCCCTATGGCCGACGACTCCATGGGCGCGCGAAATGACTTGTTGAGGGGCAGCGCGCCTGAGTCGGGAGGCAGGGGTGGCGGCGAGATCTATGGCGGCGACGAGGGTGGAGGTAGTGGCGGGGGCGGCAGCGAGGGTGGAGGTGGTGGCGGGGGCGAAGGGGATCGCGAGAGCGGTCATCTATTTGCCAATTATGTGAACTAAACAGTCAACATATAAAACAATTAATATATATATATATATAATATAGTTAGAAGGGAAACATAAGTTGGACCTAGCGTTCCTATTCTTATATAGAAAAATAGAACAGACCTCTGCGTTTTCTTCAAAAAATACATAAATTGGGCTGCCAAAAATAAAACCTCGGATGGGAGGTCCATAGGCCGGTCGATACATGACGGCCCTAAGAAAATACAAACAGGCCCATGGACCTCCCATCCGAGGTCGTGGGCTGCGCATGTTAAAAATGAAAGCCTAGACGGGGCAGCCCAAAACCACGTCCAACACTTGCCAAAACTTCGTCCCTCATTTTCTGTGTGTTTCGCGCACTCGACATTGTGTGGGAATTTTGACTGTGCATCATATGAAGATGTGCTATGCATGAATGTTGATCAACATGATGTTAACTGGCCGGTAGTTCCATTTTCAACCATGAATAAAACTTCCAACATGATGTTAACCCTGTTTGAAAAGGATATAAATGCCCTGCCTCTGAAAGTTGCGCTTTATCTCGAATCGAACTTGCGCTTATCTCAAATCGAAACTTGCGCTTTTCTTTGAGAATCACATTGTTCCGCACTTTTATACTCCTATGAAACTACATTTTTTAAGTGCTAAAATAGATCTCTAGAATTCATAAAATACTTCATATGCTCAATACTGCAAATCTGAAATTCAAAAGACATTCATATCTGAAAGTACTCTCAAAATACACAACACAATTCACAATTCACAACCTGCAAATACTGACAACCCTAAGCTCGTCCTGACAATTCACAACCTGCCCGACTATTGGGCTAGGGGGGGGGGCAGCCCCCTCCTATTCCTCGACGGCAGACAGCCGCCCCGTGAGACGATGGCGGGAAGCGTTGTCGGGCCAACTGCGCTTTCTCCTCTTGCAGCTTGGGTTCGGTCGACGAAGACTCCACCGCTCGCCCGCAGGACACCTCACAAACGGCACCTCAGATGCTCGATCCTTCAATCTCTGTGGATGCTCCATCCGGGATCGATACTCCCACCACCGCCCCTCACGATCGGATTCAAGTGAATCTGTTTGCTCCATGGCCCGAGGAGCAGCTCTATGTACTCCGGCGCGATTTCCTCCGGGAGTATCCCCGCCTTTTGCTCTGCTGCAGATATTTGGCCATGGATGTCGCCGCCGCTTAGTTGGTCCTTGTTGTCAAACCAAGATCAGATCTCCAACATCCTAGCTAGCTTCACAGTAGTCGCCGCTCTGTGATCCTCACGATCGGTTGTACTCCTCCATCGATCTACATCTCCACAAAGACTTTTGTCGGTGTCAAACCGGCGGATCTCGGTAGGGGGTCCCGAACTGCAAGGCCCAGCGGATGGTAACAGGAGACAAGGGACACGATGTTTTTACCTGGTTCGGGCCCTCTCGATGGAGGTAAAACCCTACTCCTGCTTGATTAATATTGATGATATGGGTAGTACAAGAGTAGATCTACCACGAGATCAGAGAGGCTAAACCCTAGAAGCTAGCCTATGGTATGATTGTCGTTCGTCCTACGGACTAAAACCCTCCGGTTTATATAGACACCGGAGAGGGCTAGGGTTACATAGAGTCGGTTACAATGGGAGGAGATCTACATATCCAGACGCCAAGCTTGCCTTCCACGCCAAGGAAAGTCCCATCCGGACACGGGACGAAGTCTTCAATCTTGTATCTTCATAGTCCAGAGTCCGACCAAAGGTCATAGTCCGCCATCCGGACACCCCTAATCCAGAACTCCTCAAGAGTCCCTAACCAGGCTTCAATGACGACGAGTCCGCGCAGCAGATTGTCTTCGCATTGCAAGGCGGGTTCCTCCTCCCAATACTTCATAGAAGATTTTGAACACAAGGATAGTGTCCGCTTTGCAAAATAATTTCCACATACCACCGTAGAGAGAATAATATTTACACAAATCCAATCTCACGACGATTTCGCAGCGTGACATTACACCACGGCCAAGCCTTTATTCAATCGCTTTTACTGTCCCACCTCAACAAGACTTAGCGAGGCGGTTTCCTTGGCACGCCTTGTTGAAGCAGAGATCGTGTCCCTTATTCCGGGATTCTCATCAATACGGGTGGGTAACCCAACCGCGCTATTAATTTACTGGCGCTTGGGAGATAAGCGAGTTTTACCAGCTGGTGGGGGCACATAGCTCGTCCGCCCATATAAGGGATAAGGATCCACCTTTTCCATCTACGCCTTCTTCCTCCTTTGCTTATCCATTTTCAAGACTCGAGCTCCAAATACCAAGTCCGCACATCCCACCTCTACCTTCTCCAGCCATGTCCGGAGCGGAGGCAGTGGATGGTCTCCTCCGCCACGGAGGGACACATCAAGAAGTCGAGGAGGCCGGATACTTGTCTAACGACATCGCGCACCGCTCCCTGCACAAGGGGCAGCTCATCCCCACCCCTGTGCCCCATGAGAGGGTGGTGTTCTCACCCACTTCCTCCGCTGACTAGGTTTTCCACTTCACCCATTTGTCCGGGGGCTCATGTTCTACTACGGCCTGGATTTCCACGATCCGCCCCAACTTCATCCTCAACATCTCGGCGCTCATCGTCAGGTGCAGGCTTTCTCCGCATCAAGCCCCACTTCGCTTATGGTCAAGACCTTCAATGTCAAGCCAAGGTAGTGGGCAGCCAGCAAGCGGAGTGCGGAGGCGCCATGGTGGGAAAGATGCCCAATGTTACATGGCTCGAGGGCTCCTTCGTGGAGACCATAAAGGGGTAGAAATCGGGGTGGATCTACATCACCGAGCCGCGTGACCCTGAATGGGCAGCGGCCCCCCGAATTCTGATCTGGCATCCCACCACGGCTCACCTCCTAGAAAGAGAAGGGCCTGTCGTGGGGTAATTCGAAGAGCGGACCGGACTCCAAACTCCGGCCCAAGACCTGGTGGACAAAGAGGTTAAACTCGCCAACGTAGTCCAGTCATGCTCATCCGCCGGATCCTCCCGTCAACGACGGGCTTTTAACTTATGGGAGTTCAACCCGCCCAGCACCAAACTCGACCGTGCTCTTTGACACAACACACGAGGATGCCCGGAAGGTGCTATTCAAGGGCGCCGAGGTTCCTCCCATCACCGAGGATCGCGGATTCCGCGCCAAGCGCCAAGCCAGTAGTAAGCTTATTTTACCCTTTACGGATACTTGTTTTTCATAGTTTAACTCTATGCGGATCTAAGCCTCCGTCGTTTGACAGAATGGCAGAAGAAGACCGACAGATCGATCCGTCCGCCCTTTGCCCGAAGATCCAAAGATACGCCCACTTGACGGGTTGCTGGTCTCGCACCTTACGTGGTGCCGAGAAGAAGGTTAAGAAGAAGGCCACGGAACTCGAAGAGTTCCCTGGTGCCGGTGGTGCCGGATTCATTGTCCGATGACTCGAGGCGCACTCCTCCTCCAAGACGCAGGAGGAGGAAGAAGAAGCTCTCCCCTCCAGCGGGGGAGGAATGAAAGGAAGGCCGCCTAACCGGGGGCGGAGGGTCTAAAAGGGAAGGACCTTCCTCCGGACTATTCCACCAACGCCGACGACGGCGAAGAGGAATGGCCATCCAGGCCAAGCCCCGCAAAATCGTAAGTATCCGGATACCGAATAACTCATGGCGCCTTTATCGCACAATATCTTCTCGACGCCGAATGTAATCACGCAGTCCGCCCGCAGCCCAGCTCGATGCTTCGTCGAGCGGATCCCTGGATTCGTCGGATGTGAATAGCCTTTCACTTCCGACTGCTACCTCCCCTCATCCTACGGACGATGCCGAGGTGGAGTC
This sequence comes from Aegilops longissima, assembly GCA_021605205.1. NCBI lineage: Eukaryota > Viridiplantae > Streptophyta > Magnoliopsida > Poales > Poaceae > Aegilops > Aegilops longissima. The sequence goes on along the minus strand of JAHIAM010002546.1, from coordinate 6,025 downwards.
CCAAAAGGGTCCAAGCCAGGAGGGGTGGTCCCGAGGCGCCGCAAGGCGACCTCCCGACTCGGGCGCAAAGGGATAAACCCCAAGGGCTCTAAGTCCGCCTCGGGCAGGACACCGCACCGAAACCTTCAACTGTTCCGCATCCGCAGCGCCCCCACTAAGAAGGGCAAGTTTACGACGCCGGTGACCTCCGGCCCAACCGAGGCACCGGATAATCTGCTGGAGGTGCTTAACGGCGCCCATCGACGAGGAGCACCGCATTATTATGAGTGTGGTGATCCGTAGGTTCACCCACCAAGAGCGGGCTGATCAAGCTCGTGCCAGCCTTCTAACAAAGCTTTGAGGTATGTATTTAAGATATGTAAAATATTACCGCATAGACAGAGAGCCCCGATGTTTAGTTTGGTGTTCGGAAAGAAAAGCCAACCGAGGATCAAAAGATATACGCAGGAATCTAACATAAGTATGTCAATATGGGAATGCAGTCAGTGTGCCGACCGCCAGACCGATCATGGAGGTCAATGCATTGAAGCGAGCCTCGAGCGGTCCGAGAACGAGCTCGCCTTGCCAAGAAGCAGCTCGAGGACAAGGAAGGTAAGTAATACCTTATGTAAGTATATAAAAAAAGATGTGGTTGCAAAAAATGACAGGACCAACGTGAGTATTACAGGGGCCACAACCCAGGTAGCGACTGAGGGAGTCCTGGATTAGGGGGTGTCTGGATAGACGGACTATGACCTTTGGCTGGACTCCTGGACTATGAAGATACAAGATTGAAGACTTCGTCCCGTGTCCGGATGGGACTTTCCTTGGCGTGGAAGGCAAGCTTGGGATACGGATATGTAGATCTCCTACCATTGTAATCGACTCGTAACCCTAACCCTCTTTGGTGCCTATATAAACCGGAGGGTTTTAGTCCGAGGGATCTAACAACAATCATACCATAGGCTAGCTTCTAGGGTTTAGCCTCTCGATCTCGTGGTAGATCTACTCTTGTACTACCCATATCATCAATATTAATCAAGCAGGAGTAGGGTTTTACCTCCATCGAGAGGGCCCAACCTGGGTAAAAACATCGTGTCCCTTGTCTCCTGTTACCATCCGCCTAGATGCACAGCTGGGACCCCTACCCGAGATCCGCCGGTTTTGACAATCGACATTGGTGCTTTCATTGAGAGTTCCCTGTCGCCATCCTTAGGCCCGATGGCTCCTCCGATCATCAACAACGATGCGCCTGTGGTGAGACTTTTCTCCCGGACAGATCTTCAGATTCGGGCGGATTTGCATCATGGGCCAATTCGCAGCCATCCGGAGCAGATTGAAAGCTACGCCCGCCACCAGGTCAGATTTGAAGTTTGAACTACACGACCGACGTCCGCGGAGACTTGATCTTCGACGGTTCGAGCCACAGCCAAAGCGCCGCCAAGACCGCCACGAGGGGCAGGATCTAGCTCGCCACTGAACAAAGGTCCCGAGGTCGCACGATGTCCGCCCGACCTTTAGCTCGGAGCCGATCAAGGCCGATCGAGGACAGTGGCTGGACACCGCCTTGGGGGCTGCGATCTCACGGCGATTTAACCGCACACCTACCCCGCCCTTTATGGCTCGTGACTCCAAGGTGCCGAACTCCTCCGGACTCCGAGCCTTCCGCGCCCGCCTAATCGAATCAATTGGGCGCGATCATGGAATTCACCGCCATGACATCTTTTCAAGACTCGCCTTTGGCGACATCCTGAATTCACTAAAGTCTCTCTTTATCAAGAGAGCCCTGACCGGATTATGGTCAGGAAGGTTGGGATGCAGAGGACGAAGAAATTCAAAGCCCACCCACCACCCACTTTGTAGCCACTGTCGATGATTTAACCGACATGCTCGACTTTGACCCCGAAGACATCGACGATATGGACGACGATGCAGAGACGACCAAGAACCAGCGCCCACAGGCAATCGGAAGGCCACCTCGTCATCGACATATACATGGTGGACATCCCAAAAGATGGGAATGGCGATGGAACAGCGGGGGATGACCCCTCCAAGAAACAGCCTAAGCGCCGGCATCAGCGGCGCCGCTCTAAATCCCGCCACAGCAAAAAAGGTGATTCCGGCACGGGAGACAATAACACCCCGGACAGTGCCGAAGACAACCCCCTCCAGCAGGATTCAGCGCAGGAGGATGGAAAAGCCAGCCCTCATGAGAGAGCAACAGAAAGAGAGGTAGAGGACGATATTACATGCCTCCTCCAAAGATGAGGCAAGCTCGACGATTTACTTAATTTGTCGTGCCCGAGGATCCCGGCCGAACAAGAGCGCTTCAAACGCAGGCTTATGGCCACGGCAAGCAGCCTCAAGAAAAGCAAGAACACTAGAGCTGACCAAGACTTGCTAGTCGACAGATGGATCAAGTCCTTGCGTCAAGAGTATGAACTCGAGCGCCTCCAAGAGCTACCTAAAACGCAGGCTGCTACCCCGATTAGAGGAGGAAGCACCTAAACCTACATCGCCAAATAAGATGATACGGCTGACCGCCACCTCGTGGTTGCGATGATGAGGCCTCTCTCAACTCAAGCCGCACTCGGCGCCACTCAAAAATACCAAGGCATGGGGTAATGCGCGCACTGCGAGATATATTGGAGGACAAGGCAAGGCAAACAAGATCGATCCACGGATCGCGGGCGCCTACTACGACACGTGATTTATAACCGCCACGCCGGATATGGCAACTCCGCCGGGCGAACACAAGAGACAAAGCTCATTTGAGCTGCGCCGTGATATAGCCCAACATGTAGGCGCCACACACCCACTATGCTTCACGATGAAGTGATGGATCATCAAATCCCTGAGGGTTTCAAACCCGTAAACATTGAATCATACGATGGCACAACAGATCTTGTGGTTTGCATCAAGGACTATCTCCTTCACATCCACATGGCCCACGGTGATGATCTACACGCCATCAAATACCTCCCACTCAAGCTTAAAGGACCAGCCCGGCATTGGCTTAACAGCTTGCCAGCAGAGTCAATTGGTTGTTGGGAAGACCTGGAAGCTGCATTCCTCGACAATTTCCAGGGCACATATGTGCGACCACCAGACGCCGATGACCTAAGCCACACAATTCAGCAGCCAGAGGAATCTGCCAGACAATTCTGGACACGGTTCCTAACCAAGAAAAATCAAATCGTCGATTGTCCGGATGCAGAGGCCCTTGCAGCCTTCAAACACAACATCTGCGACGAGTGGCTTGCCCGGCACCTAGGACAGGAAAAGCCAAAATCCATGGCAGCCCTCACAACACTCATGACCCGCTTTTGCGCGGGAGAGGACAACTGGCTAGCTCGTAGTAACAACATGACCAAGAGCCCTGGTAATTCGGATACCAAGGACGTCAATGGCAGGTCGCGTCGCAACAAGCACAAGCGCCACATTAGCAACGATAATGCTGAGGATACGGCAGTCAATGCCGGATTCAGAGGCTCTAAACCCGATCAGCGGAAAAAGCCATTTAAAAGAAATACTCGGGGCCCATCCAATTTGGACCGAATACTCGATCGCTCGTGCGGATACACGGTACCCTAAAAACTAGCCAACCACACCAACAAGGATTGTTGGGTGTTCAAGCAGTGCAACAAGTTAAATGTCAAAACAATGACAAGGGGCTGCATAGCGATGACGAGGAGGAGCCCCGCCACGAACAATAGAGGACAGAAGGGCTTCCCCACAAGTGTGGACAGTGAACATGATATACGCAACCCACATACCCAAAAGGGAGCGAAGCGCACTAAGGGACGATATGCGATGGAGCCACGCCCTAAAGTTCAACCCGTGGTCTTCCCGCCCGATCACTTTTGATCAAGGGACCACCCACTAGCATCCGCCATGGCGGATTCGCCGCATTGGTTCTAGACCCAATCATTGACGGATTTCACCTCACTAGTATCCTAATGGACGGCGGAAGTAGCCTGAACCTGCTTTATCAGGATACAGTACGCAAAATGGGCATAGACCCATCAAGGATTAAACCCATGAAGATGACCTTTAAAGGCGTCATACCAGGTGTAGAGGCCAACTGCAGAGGCGCTTACACTTGAAGTGGTCTTCGGATCCCGGATAACTTCCGAGCGAGGAGTTAATCTTCGACATAGTCCCGCTCATGGCGGCTATCACGCATCGCCGGACGAACCGTATTTGTAAAGTTCAATGCGGTGCCGCACTACGCATATCTCAAGCTCAAGATGCCAGGTCCTCGAGGAGTCATTACGGTCAATGGAAACACCGAACGCTCTCTACGGACGGAGGAGCATACGGCGGCCCTCGTGGCGGAAGTACAAAGCAGCCTCTTAAGGCAATTCTCGAGTCCTGCTATTAAACGTCCGGACACCATCAAGCGCGCCTGGAGTAACCTACAACAAGACCGCCTGGCACGTCCCGAGCATGCATAGCAATGCGGCCCAAACCCCAGCCCTCGCGAAATTGTGAAACCAGACTACGCTGCGTACATAATTACGCCCGGAAATACCATGGGCATAGGGGAGGGCACGACCACGATGCCTGTAATGCGTTCAACCGCACTGTGGGCCCCGATTGTGTCATTCTTTTCTTTTCTTCTTTCTTTTTACTTTCAGACTCCGCTCACGAAGCCCCGTCCGCAAGATAATCGCCAACACACGATGCAACAGCCAGGAAGCGTAAAGCTACGCCGAGTGTCCAGTGGTCTCTATTATGAGCAGTATACCTGTTTTACATACCATCCCGCAGCTTACCCTCGAGGGGACATGTTAAAAGTCCGCCCCTTGCTTATCGTGACTATTTGTATCGCTCGCTTCATCGCAGCCCTTTTGAATAAACAATACATAGCTTTGCCCTATTATTGAATTCCTTTCTTCTATATATATATATGTTCAGTTATGACATTGTGCAACCTTACACTTTGGTACGGGCAATACACCAGGGGCTTAAGTACCCCACAATATGGTGTGATAAGTCCGAACACTTTCACAAGTGCGGCACCCCGAACTTATAGCATTATATGCATCGGCTCCGAATCATGTCTTGGGTCAATAGTTGGGTTTGCCCGTGTCAGGACCCCGATTCCAAGTCAGGAATAGAATACCTACTACTAAGTGGCATCACGGGATGCTTTCAAGAATAAAGGCCAGAATCATCACATTGGGACACAAATCATTGCTAGATTACTAGGTGACTCCCTAAAACACCTAGGTTCATAATAATAGCTCCAACATATATGCCGAGGCAACAAAGTACCTCAACTCACCGATTAGTGTGCTTATTCTGACCAAAAAGGACACCGGGAACGGAAAGAAAGGATTTGCAAATGCATCGACTATTTAGAGACTGGATGACTCGGACAAAGATAACGATCAGAATGCTCAAAATGATTTGAGACAATCTGCAAAAATGGTGGCATGACCACTCAACATCACAATATCAAGGTTGTGAGACCAACTATGAACACACGAAAATAGTAGAAATTGAGTCAGCTTAAAACCAACAATCTTAAAAGCCTATGGATTAGTAACACGTCATCCCGATAGATAGATGAGAATCCTAGTTCTTAAACCCGAGAAAAGAAGAGGATGACTTAGATCAGAAGGGCATAAGGTATACGGAGTAAAAAGAGCCTTACGTTCCCTTCCACAATCAATTCCCTTACATAACTAAAGCATTTCTAGACACAACTTCGACCAGTTTGGCTTGGTAATCCTACAAGCAGTCAAGCTCGATACTAACGTTGTCGGGACCCGATTCCAAGTCACATCGATCTAGCCGGTAACACCTCATATCACTTTGCGGCCTCACGCACGGTATTCCCACGGTGTCGCCTTACCATGGCCCGAGACCGCTTTGTGCCTTTTGGCTCACGATATGATAGTGTCGCTAGCATCCATATGACAGAGAACCCGGCCGACATGGCTAGTCGTGAACCCAAACGGCACTAACCCATGGGGACAGTATACATGAATCACATCGAGCATGTCGTCAGCAGCAGCGTGAATCCGGCTGTAGCACT